>CM046675.1:1004607-1090391 GCA_025594165.1 Tamias sibiricus | reverse complement strand
CTTCCCTGAAGGTCAGCAGGGTGGCAAAAGTGTGCTGGAGGAGGAAGCTCATGGGCAAGAGAGAGCAGGATTCGGTGATATAGATAATGTTCTCTGAGGTCAAATTGGGGGTAGCATTAATGGAGATGAAGAGGTGGCTACTAAAGGATGAATAAATGACACACAGAAAAACAAGCAAAAATAGGTATTGATGTGATGGTTTATGTTTGAACTTTGCCAAGCAGGAGCTTCTGGGGCTCAGGGTGATGGCCTGGAGGACACTCAGTAGGCAGGTGGCACAGAGGGAGAAAACCCTCATCAACCTATACAAGTAGATAAGTAATTTGCATGCCACGTCTCCCCACTTTCCCCCCTGTGGTGAATAAATATCTGAATCTATAAAGCCCTTGAGTAGCAGCATTAGCAGGTGGATTAGGGCCAAGAGACCAATGGGCAGGTCAGTGGGCTTAGGTCTGTGCCCAGTAGTGTACAAGGAGACATGGAAGAGAAGAAGAAGAATGTTGGCCATGATCCCAATACCAAATTCAGTATACATGGCATTTCTTATGTGAGTGTTACTGTACAATTTGTTGTTTTTGCTCATCTTATGGGGCCAAGAAAAACATTGTGAATACCTTAAGAAAAATACAAGAAAACGTCTCTTGGCAAATATGACCTCCTTCCTCAATCTCAACCAACAGCACTGCCATGAGGAAAAAAAGAAGATTCATCCAAATGTATCTTCATTCCACATGGAAAACTCAATACAGGTACTGGGCACAGTTGTGTCTGACCAAGAAGCTGAGGCAAGAGGATCACAAGGTTGAAGCCAGTCTGGGCATCTTAGTGAGACCCTGTCTCAAAATAGAGAATGGATGAATTTACTTGTATTATCTGCCATTTACAATAGTAGCCACTTAAGCACTCTCTGTTGCTGAGTTCCAGTCATCTCAGCTACCAACATAAACAGTCATGTGTATCCTGTAGATATTATATGTGAAAAAATAAAGTGTGCATACAGACCTTGCAAGTGTTTGTGGCACATAATAAACTCTCCAGGAATTTTGGCTTCTTGTGTTGTTATCTAGATTTCTTCACCCACATGACTCAGGAGAATCAGTTTAGTTCTTTTAGTAACAGGTCAATTCTCTTGCTGCCTTAAAAGAGAGGATAGAAATTAACAATCACTGCTGGGCATGGTGGCAAATGCCTATTATCCCTGCAGCTCAGAAAACTAAGGCAGGAGGATTGCAAGTTCAAAACCAGCCTCAGCAACTTAACTAGTCCCTAAGCACCTCAGCAAGACACTGTCTCCAAATAAAATATAAAAAGGGACTGGGGATGTTGTTCAGTGGTTAAGTACCCATGGTTAAATTTCTGGTACAAAGCAATTATAAATTTCCAATATTTGCATAATTCCTTTCAGAGAACCTGATTATAATTTGCCTGCCCATAGAATTCTCTGATGTGGCTGCACATGTCACATTTTTGTTTGAGCTTCAAGCCAGAAGAAGTAGTATATATTAAAATATTTCAAAATTTTAACTAGAGCAAAGTACATTATTTTGCCTTTTCAGTGCTTCACAATTAGAGTAGTAAATAGATGTGCAATTAAACTAAACTTGATGTATTCCATTTTAAGGATTTAATTGAAGGGCAATTATCTCACCCAATCATGAAAGATAGGCTCAATTATGCTAATACAAATTAAAGGTGACATTACTTCAGACTCAAGAGAGCCAAACCTAAAATTTATTCTGGAAATTTAGTGAATTAACTTCTGGGACAATATTTCACGTAAAGTATGTGCATTTAAATATTATTCCTGTGAGATACATGGCATTGTAAAATCTTTCTAGTCATAGAGTGAAAAAAAATATTTTTTAAACTGGAAAGCAAGCATATGAGAATAATTTATGTTATGGCTACTGGTTGTATAATGTAGGATTCTAAGGGGATGCAAAAAACTGTTAATCACTCACAATCACTGGATACCATTTAAGAATTGAGACTTGAGGTGGGTATTTAGATAAAATGTTTGAAGTACAGATTTCCTGAAATAAAATTCTGTAGAATTATTAGAAAAGGGTAGCACTAATAAGATTAACGGACCTTTTATTCAAAATAATAATGGATTCCTGGTTAAACAAATTTTATAGAAATACTCATATTGGAATGTAAAGTTCTTTATTTAAAATTCAGTCTAGTTTTCCTCTTCTGAGTCTCAATAAAGAGAAGTCAGTAAGAAAAAGATGATCAAGAAGACAAAAGCTCAGGTTTTAAAAAGTAATGATTACATAATGTGATGATTTTCTCCATTCACTCACCTAACATATTTGAGTTGGCCCCACAGTTACCCCAGGAACATGTAATAAGATACCAAAGTTACCCTCATGTACAAGTTTTATGGTTAACAAAAATGATAACTTGAGAATTATATCTCACATTTTTGTTTGAGCTCCAAGCCAGAAGCTTGGAAAACAATTTTTCATTGCTTTTTTATGTAAGATAAAATGTCCAGTGATAAAATTTTCAAAGAATATATTTTTATATATTTTAGGTAACAGGAATGTAACATAGGCATGCTTAACCATGAGCCACATCCCCAATCCTTTTTATTTTGTATTTTGAGACATGGTCTTCCCACATTGTTTAGGGCCTCACTAAGTTGCTAACAGCAGCCTTGAACTTGCCTCATCCTCCCGAGCTTCCTAGATCAAATAACAATCTTAAATAAATACATATTATCATTGAATAACTACCATTTAAAATTAGTTGTAAAACTACCTTCGCTCATGTGATTTCTGTGAAATACAAGGTTTACTTTCATTCAATTTAAATCATTTAAAAAACTTGAGCTGACATCAAATTCTATTGTACACATTCAAGTATATGTAACAATGAGCTCCAAGGTTATATATGATCATAATGCACCAATAAAACTTAGACAAATTAAATAAAGCAAAAATTCAGCTGATAAATAAACAAGAATAAAAACATAGCTGTCAAAATACATGATATTACAGCACTTTTCAAGGATTATATTTAAATAACCTATAAATCAGGTCACTGAAAGGTATTAGTTGCACTCCTGTCAATATAAAAGTTTTAGGACAGTCAGAAGTGCACAGGTGCCATAAATTTTTATTAACATTCAGAAAATTATAGTTCCAGTGGATCTTCAGAAATTATCACATAGCATTTTGTTCCCTGGAGGTGAAATTTTGTCATTGCAAAAGGAACAATTAACCTCCTACCTTGAGTACAGATCAAGGAAATTGGCATGACTTCATGTCATCATAACACCAAAGTTGCTTCCTCTAAGTAGAGCAAGGCTAGACCACAGCACTTACTTCTCTATTCATCACACTCCAACTTCTAAATCACACTTATGGGTATTAATTAGATGTACTCATCAGACATATGACTTAAGTTTACTTCTACATTATATAATAAGTAAGCATTTTAAAGAAATGTGCATAACTAATTCTGGGTTGTATGTCATTTTAGCTGAAAATATTCTGGGGAATATGTCCCCTTTGTAAAACAGGAAATTCTTGAGAATGCCCCCTTTTACCTGTGTCTCATTAGGCTGTCACCTGGCTGCCTCAACACAGACATGGAGACCAGGGGACAGGACAGAAACTCTCTGCCATCAGCAGAATACTGTAGGATATCCTCCCTAAATATCACTCTTAGGAATGTGTTTGCTCAGATGGTATTCACACAACTACATATACAATGCAAAAAAAAATCAGGTTTCACATAATGAAAAAAAAAAAAAAACAGGTGGCATTCAGAGAGTAGGCATTCTGAACATAAGTTCTATTTGAGGAAAATAATAATTTTCTCAAACAGGTCAAATTGAGAAGAGGAAGGAAGAAACAGGAAACACTATGAGGGAAGATGAGGCTAAACTATCATAGCTGGATTAGAAAATGTAAAAGAGAAATCTGAGGATTCACTTGTTAGAATTGATAGTGATAGCTGGTTCCACTCAGAGGAAGGATAACCCAGCTAAAAAACTCCTTTATTATATGCATCAAGGTCTAATCCTATTAGACATTGTTTCATTGAGCAATTTCTAAAAGTTTGGACAATCATGTGAAACATGGCATCATGAAACAGGCTCCCAACCTAGTAAGGAATGTTCAAGATGCTGCACCTGAACTGGAGCCTGGAGGAAATGGGAGCATGGAGATCTCTGCCAATTGCAATGTGAGCTAGGACACATAGAAGGACAGATACAGATTTCAGCATGAAGGAAGGAAGGGACATACATCTCTTTTATCCTGTGAAACCTGAAGTAATCATGCCTATCTTTTAAGGTGGAGATGGTGTGAAAATATCATTATTCATGTTTAGCACTTAGCAATCCATATCCACCCTCACATACACACGTGAGAGAGCAGTTTGGTTTGTAATTTTCATATAGCTCAATTTTACCATAGCTAATGTTCACCATAATTATCATCTCTATCAAGTATTTCTAGAAATTGGTTTAATATATGATGAAGGAATCTGGGAGGTGAGGCAGGTCCTGTTTCAATCAGGTGGTTTGCACACTGTAGGTTAAACTGAGCAGCATGCTTTATCTTGTGGCCAAAGTCTAGGTGGGAAACTACAAAACAACACTAGGAAGAAACAGCCAGCACATCAGGGGAGGCACATCCCTCACCAGCCAGCTGTCAGTGCTGTGTACAGTGATTCTCTAAAATAAAGGACACACAGCATAGGGTAATCTAACTCTGGAAAATATTTTGGAAAATACATGAAACACATAATTTTAAAACAGCATTAGAATTATAGAAAATTCTTGTGAATTAAAAGAATTGTATGTATAGCCTGTGTTGTTTCAGAATATTGACATTACGAATACTTTCAAATAAATCTTCACAAATTTCAGAAGAAGAGAGAAGTAAAGAAATGGGGAATGGGCATAAGGATTTTAAAACTTTAATAAATTAAAGAGTAAAGAAGTCACTTCTGTCAAGAGTAGTTCTATTTAGGTTATGATAATGACAGAGGCACAGCTATATGTATTTCAATTAAAAGTGAATTAAAATATGTCACTTGCCTGGTAAAAGGTGTTGAAGAATTAATGTTTAAAACCTCAAGATAACATTTGATATATAGGTTACATATTAATGCAACTAGTCAGTAAATGCAATTTAGTTCCAGAAAAGCTAAATTCTATTGATGTCTCCTATGCCAACATTTGAGTAATTGTCAGCAAAAGTCATAAGTAGCCCAGAAAGGAAATGTTTTCATAGCATCATATAGAACACACACTGTAGCCCTAGTAGGACTCTTAGAGCTTATCTCTCTTCAGCAGATACCAACAACCTCACTAATAAGCCCAATCTCCTCCTTCCACAGCCTTGCTAAAACCCCCTTGCACACTGGTTCTGCAGCTGTAAATCCAGACTTACTTATGCAGATGGGCAGATGGATGTGATGGGAAAGCCTCAGTGCACCTGAAAAGAACCTGTGCTGGTTTAGGGAAGGGAGGTCTTTAACTCCTCTCTCTGCAGGCCCTTAATTTTCATGTCTGAATGAAGGTGACAATGTCTCACTGGAGAGCACAGAACAATTGAGTCCCCATTGGGACATTTCACCTGCCTGTTCATTTGACTTTACCTCTGGTAGATAACAGCAATCTAGGGAGAACTATGCTCCAAACTTTTCCCTAAGTTAATTGAAATGGGTATTAGGGATCAGAGTGGCCCCAATTATTGAGAATGCATCAACCTCTCTCATTTTGACCTAGGACAAATTCATCTAGAATCACTTCATATTTTCAAGGCCTCTTTCTGTGAGGAGACATTCCTGGCACCCATTGTGAGTTGCCATTGGCTGAGGTCACTGCCTACAATGTGTGATGGGCATCCTCTTCCCCAGTCCACTCTTACCTGGAGCACCTTGTTCCTGGGTAGTGTTGGCTCGGCTTTACATATTTCCAAAGTAGCAGGGACAGGGTTCCAGGTGTGAGTACAATTTAAATTGGAATTAAAATTTAATGAAATTGGAGAATTCAGATGGAACTGTAGTTTGGTTTGGTAATCACAGGCAGGAGAGGCAGAGCACAAGCCATACTCCACTCCATGAAGGTGCTGAATGGGTAGGCCTAGTGGGGGTAGGAAGAGGGCTGCCCTTTCTCTGATGGAAACTATATACAGTTGTGGTTCAGTATCCAGTGACTTCTACACAAAATAAAGCCTTCTATGACCTGTGACAAAATACAATCTTGTTACCTAGAGCCATAAGATTGCACAGTTATTTGTGGCATATCCACTGATGTTCCCGCTATTAGAATCAGAAGATAGGGCTTTGTAAAAATTATTATGCTTATTAAATGATTAATTATAATAAATACAGATATAAATGATTAAAATCAATCCAGATATCAATGATATAGTAATTCAGATATAAAGGATTATTTTCAAAAAAAATTGTTATTATTCAAAAGAGTTGGAAATATGTAAGGAATTAAATACAAAAACAGGAAATGCAAACTATAATACCTGTCATCTAAAATTTCAGATATATGGGCCCAGAGATTATTGGAAACTGCAGTTAAAAGGTACAGCAAACTTCAAAATATGTTAATAGGTGTCCAACATCATTCAGGGAGAGAAAAATAAAAGGTATAAATTTAAAATAAATTGTAGTGTTATTTTAATATATATGTAATTGGGCATTTTTATCTGAGTGGGAGACATGCAGCTTGCTGTTGTGGGTAAAAAGTACATCCCATGTGTGGCCTTCACGGGCCCTATCACACCTCAGCCTTTGGTGGGCTGGGCTTCCTCCCTATTCTATGGCCTGGTCTGAGTTGTTTACTATCCAGTTACAACCTGGTTTCCATTCCTCTCTGCACACACATCTCCTGGGGGGTGCTGTGTTTGACCCTGGTTGAGGTGCTAACTGCTATCAATACTCCATGATTGATGGAGTCATTCCTTTCTCTTTGCTACACTCTGATTTTCATAAATGAAGAAATAGAATTCAATCATAAAATTTTCCAAAACACCGTGTTTATTTTAAACCTCAAGTAGTGTAGTGTAATTACTGGATATTCTGCTTTGGTTTCTCAGCAGAGTTTATTTAACATCAAAAAATAGGGAGACTACATACTTTCCTCTATCTTGGCAAGATTTACAAAATGAAATTGCATCAAAATCAAAAAAAGTGCACATAATTTGTTTGTGCTAACAGATTAGGAGGGGACATACCATTCATTGAATCAGAGTTTTCTGAAAAGGCATTTTATCAGGGTGAGTAATTTATTGGAGTGATTGAAATCGTCTTTACTTTTTTTTTTTTTTTTTTTTTTTGACCATGCGTATGAATACAATATCCACAATAAGTCAGTTGAATATTCCCAGCCTCTTTTTTTGGGGTGGAAAAAAAGATGGTCAGAAAAAAATAACAAGAGTGTTTTAGGGTTTCCCCAGAATGTTCTAACCCAGGTAAAATTAGGGGTTTAGAAGTTTCAAGAAGGTGGATAGATAAGGTTGCTTTCCTGTGTGTTCTGTAGCATGAAAACCAGAAAGCACATAAGGAACTTCTCAGCAAGATAGGTGAAAAAAAGGGAGGAATCTTTACTGGGATTTAAATTTGGTATTTTTATGCTATCCCATATTTCTTGGATGTTCTGATCATGATTCCTTACCATTTTCATTGTGTGGTCTATATTTTTTTAAGATTATATATTTTCTTTTCATTGTCTGAGTTGCTATCTTGAAGTAGCCCTAATTAGGAAGGGCTGTTGCAGCTAGCTGGAAGCCATAAGTTCCATCTGATATGTATGTGATGCACCTGTAGGCACCCGCAAAGCTGAAGGTAACCGGGTGAAAGCGGTCCGAGTTAGGAGAACGGAGAATTCAGTCAGTCGGGCAGTCACTCGGTCGGTCAGAAGAATCAGAGCAGCCAGAACGTAGGCAGAGTGGTTACAGAAGAGAAACCAGATAGAAGAAGTAATGACTGGTCAGAGTTAGGCCGAGGCTCCCAAGGAAGACAGAAGACAGAAGAAAGAAGAAGGAAGAAAGAAGAGAGAAGAAAGAAGCTCTAATCTTTCTCTCTAAGCTCTATCTTTCTTTCTCTCTAAGACTCTAAGCTAAGAAGAAGCTCTAAGACTCTAAGCTAAGAAGAAGCTCTATCTTTCTTTCTAAGACTCTAAGCTAAGAAGACAAGAAGAAAAGCTCGCTTTAATCTTTCTCTCTAAAAATCTTTCTTTCCCTCTCTAAGCTCTCTCTAAGAAAGTAGAATTAAAAGTAGTAAAAGCTTTACTCTGCCTCCGAGAGTTTTCCTCCCGGTTTTCGGTACCAGGAAGCTTACACTATCTTCCAAGTCATCTAATATGTTGATGATTCTTTCAGTTGAAATTTTAATTTGGTTTATTGTTTCTTTCATTTCCAGGACTTCTGTTTGTTTTTTTTTTTTAGAACCTCTATCTCCCTATTGAAGAAATCTTTTGCTTCTTGTATTTGTTTATGTAGTTCTTTGTTGAAATGATCTTTTACTGCCTGTATTTACTCTCTTATATCATCCTTTAATTCACAGAACATTTTAATTATGTACATTCTGAACTCCTTCTCAGTCATTTCTTCTTCCATGCTTGCCATGGATTCTAATAAGGTGGTATGTTGATTTGTTTGGGGCACTTTCTTCCTTTGTCTTTTCATATTGTTTGTGTGTCTTCTAGCACTGTGGTTTTTGGTTTTACCCTATAGCATTATAGAGCCCCTGGTCAGCTGGAGGTCCAAGCTGGGAGTTGTAGCCCCTGGGAAATGGCGCTGAAAGGTGACCCAAGATGTAGGTGCCCACTTTCCACATCACAATGTTGGATCAGATGGAGGGAGCTGGCTGATGGAGCCCTGGTGATTGTGCTGGTGCTGGGTTCAGATACAACTCTGTGGCTTGTGGTGTGTGGTGTGTGTGGCTTTTGGCTGACTTCAGAGCCTGTGTAAATTCCATGGGTGCAGGCAGGCTACTGCACACAGGTGATTTTCTCTGCTGCTGCAGCATCCCAGACAGCAGCAGCCAACCCACCTTGGCAGAAGGGGGTCCACACAGGATCGTGCGGGATTGGCTTCTGGCATTCCTGTGCATGGGAAGTTGCCAGGTGTCTTGCATGAGAGTGGTTCTCTGCTCCATTGGGAAAATGGACGTTTTGTGCCATTCCCTGCTGGCATCAATGCAGGTGGTCTTGTTGGGTGCTGGTCTCTCACAGCTGAGGTCCCGCATGAGTGAGTAGCTGGGAGACTCACCCCGATGTTGTAGTCTGTAGTCCCCAGAGCTCCACATGGGCACGATGACTGTGACTCCTTCACGGGAGCAGGAGTATGGCTTGCAACTAAGCAGTATTCTCACTACTGAGACCTAGTTTACTGAATTCCTCAGAGTGCTACCTAATATCCTTGAGTGGGAACCAGCTGCATCACTCCAGGCTGCCTGCAGAGGACAGAAGTAGGAACTTTTTTTTTTCCCAGCTGGGTGCAAGGTTTGGTGGCTGGCGTAGACAATTCCTGTCAAACCCACATTTAGCCTGAAATACAAGCCTGGCAAACCCACCCTACATGACATAGTGTGTGCCTAAGTGACCAGAAGAAAATAATATGAGGAGAGAGGTTAACACAGGGAAACACTGCTCTTGGAAACAAACTCAAATCCCACACACTTTCCTCCAATCTGGCTGATTGCAGGATGGCTGGGAGAGATGCATCTGGCCAGTAATTCATAAGGGCAAGGGAGGGAGAGATTGAGCTGGGAGACTGAACCCAAGACACCAGGAAATGTGGGACCTGCAGGTGATAAAGGGAACTAAGAACTGGTTCTCCACTGCACGTGTGGAACCCAGGGGAGATATCTGTGGTACATACCATCTTCCATCATTGACTGGCAACAGATAGTCCTGGGAGGTACACTGATTTAAAATCTCCAGAACTGTTGTCATTCAAGGAAGAACCCAGAGATAACCTCAGCCAAAACCCCATCCCAGGAATTCCACCTACGGGACTTCCTCTCTCTCCCCATCAACAGGCATCACACTCAGGGGACCCCACCTAACACAGCTAAGAAAGGAAGCTGAAAATCTTCTGAACAACAATGGAAGTAATTCTTTAACTTTTCATTAAGATTTTTTCCTTTTTTCTTTTCTGTTTAATTGTGATATGAACTGTTCAGTTATTCATGTTTGTTTTTTCCTCATTTCTAGAATTTTTGAATGCAACTATTTTTCATTGATCAGAATTTTCAGGTGTAGAATGTTTTATTAGTACATTTTGTTTTGATTTATATTCTTTGTTTTTAAATTTTCACTTTAAATCTTTTTTTATATATGTATCTGTTTCCTTTGATTCTATTACTTCTCTTTTCTCTGGGTTCAATCCCTGGTGATAAATAATAATAATAATAATAATAATAATAATAATAATAATAATAACAGCAGCAACAACAACAAAGGAGCATAATTTGGTTTTCCATGGCCCTATCGTTAAACATCACCACTGCTCACATCACTTTTTTTTTTTTTACACACTTAGAAAATGATGGACAAATGTGATCTGGGATGTGGGACTGGTCCTGCTTTATTAGGGCTTGGGACTGAGGGGACATTAGTTAGCAAACTCTACTTTGTGGTGCAGTTCTAGCATAGAAATTATGAGTTGCACTAGAGAGAAAGAGCTTGCACATCAGGGAAGGCATAGCCATCAGCAATCAGGTGCCATGCTCTGTGCAGAGGCTCTGTGAAATATACAAGCTCCACAAATATGGAGGAGAAAAACATGGAGATGTTTTGGGTGAAAGAATGACAGCTATTCCTGAAAAATCTGCCTGATAATAATCCATTGTTTTTGTAAATTGGAAGGATTTAAGTACAGCTCCAGTGTTCACAATGGCAACAAGACACTAAAAATATTTTCATGTCTACCTTGAGACTCGTTAGAAGAAAAATTACTTTTCTATCAACATGAAATTCTAAAGGAGTCTTATCACAGGCATGAAGCTATCAATACAGGAAAACACAAACATACCTGCAGGAAAATCTGTTTCCCTGATCTGATGATGACATGAGTCATCATTCCCTGAATGACGACATAAGTCAAGTCCAGTTTGCTTTAGGAAGGAGAAAGCGAGATAGTTTTACATCTTTTTTTCTATAGGTGCATGTGTATTAAAAAATGTACTTTAAAAATGAGCATATACACCTAAACAGGATGAGGTTCAACTTGTCTAAGTATTTTTCCTAACAAAATGCCTTTCAGACACATTCATTATTAGTGAATAGGGAATGTGAATTTTTAAATGAATAAATAATAGGGAAACGATTAATGGTTATAAACATTCTTCCTACCCAGCTATGGCAAATTACATACAATGGTCATTTCGAGCAAGAAAAATATCTAACATCAGGGTCACTTATCTTTTTAATATTTCATAAGAATATGATATCAAGATCACTGCCTTCTCCCTTGAAATTTGGTTGTGGCCAGGGTACATGCTTTGGAGGGGCATCATTAATTTTCAATTTTTAAACGTAGGACAAGAAAAATTATTTGGGAACCTAAAACAGATGCTTGCAGAAATGTGAGGTTACCCTATTACCTTCTGGAGTATGTCAAATTATTTTTTAATTCCTCATGGTTTAGAAATCACATATCAATAATCTATTTGTTAAGGAAGATGAGGGCAGTGACAGTAGTTTTATAATAAAAAGACGCACAGCAAAACTGTTTACTTCCTTGATTATTTTTATAGGAAATAAATAATATATAAGACATAAGATAGCATAAATGGCATACATAACTTGAGTACTGCTGCATCTGGCTGATGAAAATGAAACAGAAACTGACATAATTGGCATTTCCTATGGAAAGCACTGCCTCATTTTCTGTCTCAAGTTTAACAGATGACATAACTTAGGAAGAATTCTTTATTGCATTTTACAGAGCATTGTTGTCTGGGTTGAGTATAGGGGTAAAAAGAGTGTCTCTGATCAAGTGACCAAAAACCTCACTTAGAGATCCAATTTCATCCTTTCCAACCACCTCCTGGAAGCCCCATGCACCAATTTAGTACATCTTTGGAACAGAGTAGGACTTACCTGCATGGATGTGGAGCAACGGGTACACCTGGAATAACCTACATAGTTTTAAGAAAAGGGTGCTGTGAACTCATCTCTATGCAGCCTGTAATTGTAGTGTCTCTAGTAAGGTGACAAGTATTCAGTGAGGAGCACAGGACTATAGAGTCCACAGTGGTACATTTCACTTGCACCTTGATTTGATCTTGTTTTGGATAATAACCATCTGGGGAAAGTGGTGCTCAAAACTTTCTATAAGTTCCCTTGACAAAAAAAAAAAAAAAAGTGTGTAGCAATCATTTAGACAACCCAACATCTCTCACCAGTTCCACACATTGTGATGCATTGTGGGGTGAGAGATTCTTTGTGCCTCCTGTAGCTCTGGAGTTTCTCTCTCTACAATATCTGATTGGCATCATCTTCCTGACTCCATTATCAAGGGTCTCACCTGTTTTTTGACAATAATGCTCATGTACTCCATGATATCCATGCTGAAAACTTCAATATTAAAACTGTTCATTACTTGAAAGAGCACAAAAAAACAATATAGAAAAACAGTGGCACATCTGGAGCCTGTGGTTGAGGTAAAATCAGGCAGATGGAACATACTTGAAGCTCAGGCAGAGTCTGAGCTAGACTCCACTTTGTTGGGAACCTGATTATCCTCATTTTCCTAAATGGATAAATTAAAGTTATAAATTTCCTCTGCAAAGAAAAATAAGTCTGTATGATTTCTAAGCAATTGATACAAAGTTATATTAAGATTTAAGGGACCTGGTAGAACATGGAGGCCCTACAACATTTGAGATGTAATGTTAGTTTATTTATTTGGTGATTTTCTCTTCTTTTAACAAAGGAGCTCAGTGCAATGAACTTTCCTCTTAGAACTGCCTTAACACTGACCTATAGATATTGATATGTTGTGTTGATTCTCATTTACCTCTAAATATGTTTTAATTCATCCCCGATATCTTCTGATATCCATTGGTCACTTAATGTTGTGTTATTTATTCTCCAACTGTTAGAGTATCTTCTATTTTTATTTTATTGTTAATTTCTAATTTCATTCCACTATGATCTGATAGAATGCAAGGTATTATCTCTTTATTCTTGTATTTGCTAAGAGTTATTTTGTGGCCTAAGATATTGTTTATGTTAGCAAAGGGTGTGTGTGGTGCTGGAAAGAAAGGTCATTTGATTATTGATGGATGAAATATGCTATATATATGTCTGTTAAATATAAAATTTTGATTGTATCATTCAATCCTATACTTTCTGTATTAACTTTTTGTTTGGAGGATGTATGCCATGATGAGAGAGGTGTGCTAAATTCACCCAGTATTGTTGGGTTGTGGTCTATTGGATTCTTGATATTGAGAAGGGTTTGTTTGATGTAGACAGATACCCCAATGGTTGAGGCATGATATTTATGATTGTTATGTCTTATTGATGTGTAATTTCTTTAAGCAGTATGAAATGTCTTTCCTGATCCCTTCTAATTAACTTTTGCTTAAACTGTACTTTATCTGATATAATGTGCAGAGATATCAGAGACTAAATATACCACAGGAGTGAGCTAAAAGGCAGAGTGCACCATATCCTTGTGCAGGAAAGAAGCTGCACCACTACTGGCTGCCTGAGGAGGACAGAGGGAGGTACTGTTTTGCAGCCAGCTGTGGGAGACAACAGCTGAGGGAGCCAATTCCTGGCAAACCCAAACATGACCTGAAATGCAGGCCTGGCAAACCCACACTGTATGGCACATTGTGTGCCTAAGTGACCAGGAGAAAATCAAATGTGGAGAGAAGTTCACACACAGGAATTTTGGCCTTGGAAACCTACTCAACTCCTCCTCACATTTTCCAATCCTGCTGCTTCTAGGATGAGCTGGCAGAGATGCATCTGGCCAGGAATTCAAAAGGAAAGAGTAGGTAGAGATTGAATTTGAAAACTGAATGCAAGAGAACAGGAAATGTAGAGTCTTTATGTGATGGAAGGAATTAAGAATTACAGTCCTTCAGCATGGACTGGCAACTGCAGGGCCTGGGAGTATGTTAATTTAAAATCACCCACCAATTGCCTTTGAAGGAAGAACCTGGAGACTATTTAAGATGAAGCCTCCAACCACAAATTTTGCTTCCATGATTTCCTCTCTTACTCCAGCAGCCCCACCCTGAGTGGAGCATGCATCACACTCCAGAGCCTCCCACCTAACACTGCTAAGAACAGAAGCTGAGCATCTTCTGAACTCCAAGGAAAACTTTTTTTTTAACTTTTATTTTTTTAAATTCATTTTTTATTCAAAGTTGTTATCTTTATAATAATAGTATGCATTATAATTCATAATAAACATATAGAGCATCTTTTTACAAAACACTGTTTGAATACAATGTATATTTTGTACCATTCAAATCTTCAATCATGCATTTAGAATAAAGACATCCATCTTATTCAACCACCTTTTCTTTTTTCCCCCTCCATCCCTCTTTGCTCCCTTCCTTCCACTCCCTCCCCTTTGACCTTTCTAGCGTTTCTCTAATCCTCCTATGTACCCCGACCCAACACCACTGTGAATTAGCCTCCTTATATCAGAGAAAACATTCAGTATTCAGATATTTTAGATTGACTAATTTCACTTAGCATTATATTCTCCAACTTCATCCATTTACCTGTGAATGCCATTATTTTATTTTCTTTTATTGCTGAGTAAAATTCCATGGTGTATATGTACCACATTTTCTTTATCCATTCATCTACTGAGGGACATCTAGGTTGGTTCCACAATCTAGCTATTGTGAATTGTGCTGCTATAAACATTGAAGTGGCTGTGTCACTGTAATATGCTGTCTTTAAGTCCTTTGGGAATAGACCCAGGAGTGGGATGGTTGGGTCATAGGGTGGTTCCACTCCCAGTTTTCCAAGAAATCTCCATACTGCCTTCCATAATGGTTGCACAATTTTGAAGTTCTACCAGCAATGTATGAGTGTGCCTTTTTCCCCACATCCTCTCCAACCTTTATTGTTGTTTGTGTTCTTAATAGCTGCCATTCTGACTGGAGTGAAATGAAATCTTAGAGTTGTTTTGATTTGTATTTCTCTAATGGCCAGCGATGTGGAGATTTTTTCATGTATTTGTTGATTAATTGTATATCTTCTTCTGAGAAGTGTCTTTTCAATTCCTTAGCCCATTTATTGATTGGGTTATTTTTTTTTTTTGGAGTTAAGTTTTTTGAGTTCTTTATATATTCTAGAAATTAGTGCTCTATCTGATGTGCATGTATTAAATATTTTTTTCCCAAATAGTTGGCTCTCTATTCACCTCACTGATTGTTTCTTTTGCCGAGAAGAAGCTTTTTAGTTTGAATCTATCCCATTCATTAATTATTGGTATTAATTCTTGCCCTACAGGATTCTTATTAAGGAACTTGGGGCCTAATCTTGGAAGTTGGAGCTTACTTTACTTCTATTGTATCTCCTCCTTCCTCATAATCATCACATCCTACATCACTTCTGTATTCTCCATGTCCACTATTTCAAATTGTGAACCTTTTTGCAAACTTACTGACTGAGAATGACATTTTTTACTGTGTGCAATAACTAAGCATGTACTATCTTTTTATTTTGACTATTAACATTGTAGTTGTCATAGCTGGAAATATTTGGTTTAATGCTGTATGTTGTTTGCATTGCATAATGTTTTCATTTGTCTCCCCTTAAATGGTGAGGTACTGAAAACATTTCAAGGACATTATAAATCCAGAGGGTAGAAACTTTACTGCCTCAGACCCATATGGTTTGCTTGGTAGCCACAGAAACAACATGAAAAAGGGTAAGGGAAAATTATTCCAAAGCCAACCAAGATACTGCAATAATAGAATCCATCAACACCATGGTGAAAAATGTCACAGAAGAACTCTAGAATGTTTTTATTTAAACTTGTCTGTGAGATAAAGGACAATGTAAGAAGTAAAATCAGAGAGAAAATACATAACGTGAAAGATCACTTCAAGAAAGAGATAAAAATTTTATGAAATCCTTTATAAATTCTCTAAATGAAGAATTGATAAACCAAATTAAATTCAATGGAAATGATCACCAACAGACCAGTCCACTTTGTAGAGAGTTTCAGGCAATGAAGACAAAACATATAGTCTTGAAAATGAAGTTGGACATGGAGATAAAACATTAAGAGGCATGAAAAGAACTTCTAAGAAATATGGGTAACATGAAAAGACTAAATTTAAGATTTCTCGAGATTGGCAAAAGCTTGGAGATACAGACTAAAGAATTCAGAATCTTTTCAATGAAATAACATCAGAAAAATTTCCAAATATTAATAATGAATTGGAAAATAAAATACAGGAGGCTTATAGGGCCCCAAATATCTAAAGTAAGAATAGGCACACACGAAGGCACAATTTTTATGAAAATGCATAACATACAGAATAAGGATAGAATCCTCAGGCTTCCTGAAAAAAACTGACAGATTACATTTAGAATGGAATCTATCCAGATCACAGCTGATTTCTCACCCAGACCCTGAAAACTAGGAGGTCTTGGAATAATATATACCAAGCTCTGAACAAAAATTGATCCCAGAGAATACTACTATATTGAGCAAAATTAAGCTTTAGAATTGACTGGGAAAAATACCTTACATAATAAATAAAATTTAAAAGAAATCATAACTAATTTGAATATAGCTTTTAAAAAGGAGAGAATGGTTGTAGCCTACACGAATGGGAGCCATCAGATCCCTCACACAGATGTATTCAGAGAATTAAGAGAAAAGTTTTGAGTTTGACCCTCTGAAGTTTACTACTTTCCAGTAGAGACTAAATTAAAAGTTAGAGACAGGTGAAATGTTCCACTGGGGAACCCATGGTTCTTTGTTCTCCAGTGGGAAGTTGTTACCTCCTCACAGATCCTCAAATTAAAGGCAAGCAGAAAAGTTAGGTAAAGATGTCCTTTCCTTAAAACTGTGCATGATCAGCTCATCTCCCCTGATTCCCCATGCAACCTGCCCAGGTAAGTGCCTTTCTCTTCCTTAGATGCAGCATCAGTGTGTGAGTAGTCTTCTGTGATTGTGATAAGAATCAAAATAGCCAAATTGTATGTTAGGTTCTGTGGTAGCTCTAAATTATATATACAGCTATACCGACACTAAACAGCTCAGAAGACCTTTTACACTAGAATTCAGAAGAAAAATTTCTTCTTACTATATTTAGTCCTTTAATTTGTGACTCATGTACATTTCTTATTTTTTTCTAATTCATTTTTTAGTTGTTGATGGACCTTTATTTAATAGTTTTAAATGTGGTGCTGAGACTCAAACCCAGTGCCTCACACATGCTAGGCAAGCACTCTACCACTGAGCTACAACCCCAGCCCCCTGTTAAATTTTTAATAAAAAATATTTTAAATAAATCATTTTAGGTTTCCATCTATTTCTCAGACTACAGTGAGTTTAATTTGCTTCTCTATCATATCTCAAAGTACATACTGTTAACTTTCCTGGTTATTTTCTGCTTCAGCATTTCTAATTCATATTCCTATTCACTAAGAAATAGGTAAAATTTTAACACTAGAATATTATTAAACACACTTGGTTTTCCTTCTCTTGTCTCAAAAACTCAATCAAAATCCTTTAAGCATTTCCTTCTATTGCTGAGATAATGAAAAATATTTTTATACACACCATAAATGTTTTTTTAGCCAATCAAAAGGAAATGATATTCAGTTGGTTTTTTCAAATCCTATCTTAAAAAAAAAAACATACCTTCACATTATTAGCAAATAGCATTTTCTAATGCTGATGTTTTTTTGTGTCTTTTTTTTTTTTTTTTTTTTTTTTGTACTGTGGATTGAACTCAGGGGCACTCAGACCACTGGGCCACATCCCCAGCCTTTTCTTTTGTATTTTATTAGGGACTGGGTCTCACTGAGTTGCTAAGTGCCTCACCATTGCTGAGGCTGGCTTTGAACTAGCGAGCCTCCTGCTCAGCCTCCCAAGTGCTGGGATGACAGGCATGCACCACCACACCCGGCTCCTTTTTGTCTCAGTTTTTTATCAAAAAGGAAACCAATGGTTCTCTAACTGTCTGAAGGTTTCAAACTGGAGCATGGACCAGGGGCTGCTGTTGCTTAAATTTTCAACCAAGTGACAGTGGTGATTGCCCCTTCCGTCTTCTAAAGTTCCAACAGTGTCATCTCTCCTCTACAACAAGGAGAAATGGGATGTTAGTGGAGAAGTAATGGTGAACTTGATCTGTATGATAACAAAAAACGACATAGGCCCTTCATGTGTCTAGTGCACATCACTAAGTGGAGGACACAAATCACAGTATTTGCGTGACTGTGTCCATGGTTCACCTGAGAAAGCAGATATGTCCTCCTCCCTCCCTCCAGCCTGTGTCTCTCCACACACAGGTCACAGAATCCCAAAATGCTGTTGGGATCTACTTTTTTCACTCCGGCTGGGGTGCACTGACCTCAGTATTGTTCACTAGATGCTGGCCCATTAGGTGATAGCATGTACTCATGGCTGTTCATGATTTGGACAATGGCAGAATGCAAAATATTTAAGTGATGGCTTGCTTGGTCAGGGCAGTAAAGGGAGTCTCCACTTTATTCCATTTCCCTTGAAAGGACCTCACACTGTCAGCTCTAAGGACACTGGGTATAATTTTTTTTTTGTTTTGTTTTGGAAAAAAAAAAACATACTTCCATTTCCATTTTTTCTCCACTTATGTTTTGTCCTCTATTCTGCCCTCTTAGATTTTCCTTGTTCTTCCCCACTGTGCCCTCCCTCCCTGACTGTGACCTCTTTCTGCACTTATTTTCCACGTTTATTTTCTTTTGATTCGTGTCATCATATTTGGAACCTCCAGTCTGAGGACAGCTTGTTTTTTCCAGGGTTTACATCATGTTCTGGGGCTTGGCGCATTTGGAAAGCCGGGTGCTCCCTCAGCCTCTCGATTCCAAGAGCTCTGAGGAGAGGATCTGGGATCGTCCTGATGATGGACAGGCCTTCTCTTCTGCACCCTGATCTCATAGACTGAGTAGTACTAGCACATGTGAGAGGGGTAACACACAGCTGGGAGGGGACAGGCTACAAGGATTCCTTTTAACACACATTTATAAAATACTGATATGTTTCAAAATGTTTTCTAACAAAACTGATAAATTAGCACAGAAGTACAAATATTGTACTCTTTATAATACATCTACATATAAAACATAGGGAAGGGCACTGTAGTTTCCACTAATGCACATGTGGGTGACCTGCACAGTGTGGAGACAGCCAGCTGCTTTCAAGCCTGCTATTTCCTGGTGTTTCAGGAGAGTTAATGTATGTGGGGGACCTGTGAGAGCATCGACACTGCCACTTTCCATGATCAGCACTTTGATAAAAGTTAAGGTTTTCCAGCTGAAACGAGGAAATTTCTTTTATAGAAAAAAAAATGTAATGTGTTTTTGGCAATGCTCCACGAAAACACAGGACTCTAACTGTGTTTGCAAGTCCATGGCACCTCCTCCCTCCATCCTCCCTCCCTCCCATGATGATACAGGCAGGATGGCCATCCCCTTTGCAATGCTGGAAACCACAGTCCTGTGCCCTCTGTCAACAGATATTTTAGATAATTTGTTTCCTCTTTTTGTCGATGTGCTCCATTATATTTTCTTAAACTGCATTCTACTGAATTAAAGACAAACCTGTATTTTATAACATAATGAAACGAATCATGATCATTTCATTTTCTGTAAATTTCAAAGGCATCTTCAAATGTTACATATCCAGCTTATGTTGTTGTAAAGGAATTTTGGGATCAATATGTCAGCATATATCTTAAAACTTAATTCAAGTATGCACACAGGAATAGACATAACCTATTCATAGCTACATAGAAGACAGAGAAACCATGTAGTACTGTGCCTAGTAACAACCATCTATGACTTAAATGTGGAAACTCCTAGACCAATATATTAGCATTTTTATTTTGTTTTTCTTAAGCATAACAAGGGAGGGTATCTTTTGCTGAAGGTATGAATAAAGAAAACAAAATTTTATTTGGAAGATATTAAAATTTTCTAGATTATTAATTAATTTCCACAATACACAATGACACTTTCTCCAAGATTTCAAAGTAAATATTTAACTAGACTTAAAACATTTTAATTGTCTTGACTCCTTGTTGTTTTCTCTCACCATAAGTAACTGATGTTATCAAACTATACTTTTCTAGGTAGCTGTGGAAATAATTTATAGTCTTACCCACTTGTTTTATAGATGATAGAATATGGAAGTGTTGCTAGTCTCATTGTAAATGTTACATACTTCATAGCTATACATCAGAATTAAAACTGAAATTAAAAAATAACTTCATTCTGTACGGAGGTATTCCATGAGGATGTCATCATCAAATTGTCTAGTAAATATTTTATCTCTCTTTTTCTGGAGAAATATCATTGCTTACTAAAAGAAGATATAAAATTTTGTTATCTTGTGTAATCTCCTTTATCTGGGTAAGGTTGAGTCACTGTATCCTAATTAAACACTAAAATGTAGCACTTAGAGAGAAAAAAATCCTTAAATTTTGCTAGTGTGGTGGTGCATGCCTGTTGTCCCAGCATCTTGGGATGTTGAAACAGGAGGATTGCAAGTTCAATCCGGTTTCATCAACTTAGTGAGGTCCTATGCAACTTTAGTGAGACCCTGTCTCAAAAAGAAAAATGATACAGCTAACAATGTGGCTGAGTGGTTAATTGCCTTTGGGTTCAAATCCTAGTTTAGAAAAAAAAAAGAAAAAAAAACTCTTACAGTATGGTTAATATCTACCCTTTTTCCCTATATGCAAAAGAGTACACAGAAAAGAAAATTTTGAATAAGATACTGCTAATAATTCATGGTTCTGCCATCTTACATATGGATTTTTGGCATAATCAAATATATGTAAAAATATTAGAAGTGGTTAATCAAACCTACATTCAATATTTGGTAACAAAATATGTTTCAATAATATATATAATTAATTTATTAATATAAGTTAATAAATTCAAGAAGTCTAATGTCAGGGGATGCATTTTGATATTTTCTCTGTAAACTGGTGGTGAACATTCCAGAATAGTGAAACACTGAAAGTATAGATCTGTGAATGGCCACACCACTGACAAACTTTCATTGAGAATTCTATTTAGATATTCTTGCACTCTGCCTCACTTGAATTCACTTCAAATGCTACATACTGAGATTCTTATCAGGTTGCTTCTCATACCAAGACAAATTAATAGTGGCCCTAGCCATGAAAAAATACAATAAACAGTAGATGTTATGCTTGAGTATTGAGAGTTTGGAAAGGGTGCATTAAAAAGGTACCCAAATATTTTGATGTGGGCAGACTTGGTGGTTGGGAATGCTGAAGCTGGTAACAATTGTGATGATGAGAATTTATTTTTGTTTTATCTTTAGACATTGACTCTATACATCTTTCCCCAGAGGGGAAAAATGACAAAAAGCAGCACACTTTACATTTTTATTGCTGTAAGAAATGTCTTTTTCTCCCAAATCATCATTGGTATCACAGCCAATATCTTTCTCCTTCTCTTCCACATCCTCCTGTTTCTTTTCCAGTGCAGGCCCAAGCCACTGATCTGACCCATTGCTCACTTGGCCCTAATCCATCTGCTGATGCTAATCATCAGGGCGTACCTGGATATAGACATTTTGGGGGTTCAGGACATTTGGAATGACATCACGTGTAAAGCAGTGGTCTACTTGTACAGGTTAATGAGGAGCCTGTCTGTCAGTACCACCTGCCTGCTGAGTGTCCTCCAGGCCATCACCCTCAGCCCCAGAAGCTCCTGTCTGGCAAAGTTCAAGCACACCTCTCCACAGCACAGTCTGTGTTGCTTTCTCATTCTCTGGGTGTTCAACATGTTCATTAATGTTCGTATTTTAGTCTCCATGGAAGGCCCCACCAATGAGACATCAGAAGTCTTTTTTTTTCACTGAATCCTGCAGTCCTTCCAGCACAGGTCGTCGCTACTTTAGGATCTTATTTGCTCTGATAGGAATACTCCGGGATATCCTACTTCTAGGGCTCATGACCTTCTCGAGTGGGTACATGGTGGCTCTCCTGTGGAGGCATAAGAGGCAATGCCAGCACCTTCACAGCACCAGCAGGACTCCACACGCATCCCCAGGACAGAGGGCCACCAGGACCATCCTGCTCCTTATGGGTTTCTTTGTGGTCATGTACTTTGTGGACTGCATTATCTCATCCTCTTATGGGAAAATGCAGAAGAAGGATCCAGCTCGCCTTGTGTCCCAGATGCTGGTGGGCAATGGCTATGCCACTGTCAGTGCTTTGATGTTAATCAGTACGGATAAACAAAATAATCAAGTTCTTCCAATCCACACTGAGAAAGGTGAGGAAGTGTTTGGGCAGTGCCAGATAACCCCTCATATTGTCATCCCATGTTATTTATTCCTGAATTTCCAAAACTTAGTTCATTTTGAACAAACCTAAGTGGGGTTGAAGGAGCTAAATGTTGAACAATTGTTCTTTGGGTGATGCTTAATCAAGCCAATGATATGGTCCACCATTGTCATCCCAGCAGCTCAGGGGGCTGAGGCAGGAAGATCACAAGTTGAAGGTTAGCTTCAGTAACTACGTGAGTCCCTAAGCATTTTAGTGAGACCCTGTCTTCAAATAAAAAATAAAAAATGCTGAAGATGTGGCTCAGTGGCTAAATGTCCCTGGGTTCAATTCCTAGTTTCAAAAAAAGTTGCTAAATGATGGGCTGTTTTCTTATTGTGAATGCCTAAAGCAGATATCTTTCACTATCTTTCACCTAAAGCAGATATGTTAACCTTTTGCTTGAAAATACATTTGGAAGAATAATTTTGTTTAGCCAAAGCAAGAGATAATATCTTACATAAGTAAAACTCTCTTTGATGTGCCTGATGTAATTAGTGTTTTATTTATATTTTTTATCAGAGCCATAAACATCAATTAGAATAATGAAATTCCCTCAATGTTAACTCCAGGTGTTTTTCTAAAATACCTCCAACATAATTTCTCCATGTATTTCTTTCCTATTGCATTTTCATCATTTAATGTTTTCAATGTTATTTTATTTTCATCTGAGTGATAAATCAATAGAGAGAGAAGGAAAGGCAGCAGTAAGTAATCAGGAGTCAGAGTACAGGAGAGAGCTCAGATGCCTTGGAAACAGACCAATCTAATTCATATCCCCATCTAAATTCTATTGGCCTTGCAACCTTGAACTATTGGTCTAACTTTTTCAGCCTCAGTTGTAAAATAGAGATGGTATCTGTTTTATAGCGTTATCATGTGGATGAGAACTAATGATAGGATTTATTTTCAGCAGGAATCCTGACATTGGAAGGTTGCAAAGAGGATTAGCATGGCCCTGACCAAGGAAGGCATGCAAATTTATTAAGAATGGTATATTGAGAAAAGAAGAGTAACAGTTAAAATCTGTGTACACACGCATCTTATATTAACTATATTTTTGTTGTTGCTGTTGTTCTTTTTTGTTTTGTTTTGTTTTTGGTACCAGGGATTGAACTCAGGGGCACTCGACCACTGGGTCACATCCCCAGCCCTTTTTTGTAGAGACATGTCTCACTGAGTTGTTAATGCCATTGCTAGGCTGGATTTACTATCCTCCTGCCTCACAAGTGCTGGGATTACAGGTGTGCACCACCAGACCCGGCTTTTATATTAACTATAAATTATCATAATGTTCTGAATATAGTAGTATTACTACCCGCACTTTACACTGGAGGAAACTAAAACCCAGATTAAGTCAGTGAATTGCAGAGAAACATGTGAGGAAAGTCAGGATTTGAACTCTCACCCCAGGTTATAGGTCCTGAGCTTAACCATTGGCATATGAACATGGCACACAGGAGTCAAAGCAACTACTACAGACAACCTGGGACTAAAATGCCAATCCCTGTTCTGCATCCTTCCAGCTCAGAAATACAGCTGGATGGCATGTGGCTATGTTTTGACCTATGGTAATGTGGCCTGAACTAAAGAAGTCAGGCTGCTGGATTGAATCATAAAAAGTCAATATGAAAGTTGTTCAGTGTCAGAATTGCTCAATCCCTGGAGGACAGCACAAGCCATCACCTTCCTTCTGGAGTAGCATGTGGAGATTCCAGCTGCACTTCTGGGGATTCTGTGGGGCACTTGAAGGGCACTGGTCCCAAAGGCAGGAGGCTGGTAATTTTCCTGATTCCTGAAGAATCTACTATAACCAGAAGAAGAATGTTAGGCATGGTGTGCATTTTTTGCCTCCCTCATTTTAAGTTATCAATACTCTGAAGCACAAAATATACAAAACTGTTATCTTTGTGATGAAATCTAACTCAGTTGCAGAGACTGATCTTGAACTCCTGAGCTCAAGTGATCCTCCTGCCTCAGCCTCCTGAGTAGCTGGAACCACAGCTGCACAATGCTGTGCCCAGCTCAAATATTACAAAAGACCAAATGAGTGCTGAGGCTACAACATTTCCTGTTCCTCAAGCAGTACATTCTCAACTAAATCCCCACACTACATGTAATATCATCAGGATATGGGAGAAACTGTCACTGTCTGTGAGGAAGGAGAGTGTAAATGTCTGCATTTGATCTTGTGTGACCTGTACAGTCACTTAACAAAGGAACCAGTTAATATTAAGGAATACAGTCACACTGTCTTCCAAATAGTGTTAAATATACTGGGGTGCCACAAGGAATTAAACACGTGCTTGGAAGTAGCTGGGCCAGACAAACTTGACTTCTGCAGAAGGGTGTGGTGCTGCACAAACCTGGTAAGCAAACTTGCATGCCAGCTTTGTGCAGTTTGGGGCAGACATTCTTGTGTTTTTTATCCCAACTCAGCACTGCTCTTGCTCTGAGAGGAGGATCTCAGGCTATCAATCTAGGTGATTGTCGAATTTGAAGTTGGGGAGGGCAAAAGAAGAGCTATCATTAAAATATCCATGATTGGATAAAGGTTGGAAAATTCAAAATGCCCATGGTTCAATCTTACATCCCAATTAGTGCTACATATTTTATTCTGAAAAGGTACTACCAGACTTTGTATTTCACTCATGCCCTCTCATTTTCTTTTGGTCTTATTTTCAGCCTTGTTCTTGTACCCTTTGGAATTGACAAGATTCCAAGTTATATTAATATTTGGTCTTAAAATCACATGAGATAATGACTTTTCCCTTTTTAGCAAATTGTGTAGGAATTCTGGTGATTAGGAAACACTTGGTAAGTTGAAGCTTGTCTTATTTACAGGTCTTGATTAAAACAAAGTGCTGAGGCTGGAATTGATGCATTGTGAATTCCAGAGAAGGAGTCTGAGCAGAAGGTGATAGTAACCATGTCAGCAAACAAACAAATAATCAAATACATATACAGAGCAAGCCTACCTAGGCAGGAGGCCAGGAAAAATTTGCAGGTCTCAAATTGACTCAGAACACAGTTTTGAGTCTGACAGAACTTTAGGTGATATTTATCAGGCACTCACATATCAAAACACTTCCTTCATAACCAAACAGTTTCACTTAACTTTTTAGAAGACTGACATAATGTCCATCTGAAAAAAAATTTAAAAAAATCTATTGTCTTATCTTTTAAATGCCCATGCATAGTTTTGTTCTGGTTATACTCTCCTGCCAGGTGTCTAAGACCAAGGTGGTCAAAGTTGACCTTATTTCTGTCTACTATCAGAGTCACCTGAGATTTTCAGAGATTTCTCTTGGGAACTTGTGAAAAGCCTCTTGGCTTCTTTAGCTTTTCTTCTACTATTTGTGCCATATTACAGCCTGGTAAGGTTCTTGATAAAACAAATATTGCTGCTCTTTATTTATTTGAAATATTTCCCTGTCCAATGATCCTGCTCTTTGCAGAATATGCTCTTGTTTGTTTTCTGTCTCCTTGGGTCCTTTAAATTCCTCTGATTGGGCTTTTAAGTAGCACACCAGAGTTGTGAGGACCTCAAAGTGTCCATTGTTTTGGGGCCTTAGCTGACCTTAGGGATTAAGAAAGAAAATATTAACTTCTTTTGCTTCGGCCCTGTGACTTGCTTAACTTTGGTGTGCATGTTTTGGTTATAAGCCATCCAAAAGATCAGTTTTACTAGTGTTAAAATATGAGTACTGGGTTTAACATCAATTTGTATAATTTACAGTGACCCATTCAAATTAATTGGGGTCATTTTTAGTACTGGAACTCAGTTTTACATTCTCTGTATCCTATAAGTAATGGCTTGTTGTCTTTATTTAACACAGGTTGTTTTATTAGAAGCAGTGCTTCTACAAAACACCAACAGGAAAAAGTTACAAAGTTTTACAAGGAAAATACAAAATAAAATTAAAAGAGCAAATCCATATTTAGTTTGCATAGTAGCTATGAATGAATACATAATTTTTACCACAAGCTTTACTTCGTTATGTATGATATTCCCATTTTTTTGTGAAATCATACTAATATTTACAACAAAACCTCATCTTTTAAATGTAACAATAATGATACTTAATTGTGTCCTATTTGGAGCTCTCCTAACTTGGAGTAAGGTGAGAGGCAGAGACTTATCTCTGCCTAGCTGGGCCTTCTGACAAAAATAAGCTGATGTGCTTTATTTCTGACAGTTACTTTGCCTTTTTGCACATTCTGGAGGCTGAGATAGAAGGACCACAAATTAGGTCAAGCTCAGCAAATTAGCATGATCCCCAAGTAACTTAGTGAAACTGTGTCTCAAAGTACAAAAATAAAAATCGTCTGGGGATGTACATCAATGCTATAGTACCCTTGGTTCAATTCAAGGTACCAACAAACAAACAAACAAACAATGAATTAAAAATACCAAGGAAAGCTGACATATTAATGATTTTTGACATTTAAGAATTTCGAGCTTAAGTAGATTTTTGGTTATTACATTGAAATGAAGTTTTTTTTTTTTTTTTTTAACCTTTAAATGACATAATATTTGGACAAAGAATTGGAGTAAATATATAAGTCTACACATGTTTACATAGTTTTGCTAATCACATTAGGGTGGTAAACCTTTACATTTCTCAAATTTCATTATTTTGAAGTGAGAGGAATCTTCAAAATATTCTCCTTTACTTTTGTTTATATGTATTTACTTGATGCAGACTCTGTGACCACACTTACTCCAGCCCCGCAGCTGTGCACAGGTGCTCCTCACCCCTCCTGTCACTGCCCTTTCCCAGCCTCTGCTGAGCTGCACTTCTGTGTGATCAACATTTTTAGCTTCCATACATGAGTGGGGACAGGCAATATTTTTCTAAAAAAAAAAAAAAATTCTATACACCATTAGAAAATATTTCATCTTTTCAAAATGTGATCAGGCAAAATAACAATTTCATCATTACCCTCATTCAACATTTTTGTTTCTGCTCCCCTGACAAACTTCAAATAACACTCAAAAAATTTCCATGTGGGCACATATGTTTCATATTTGATGGGTCATCGAAGAGCACAGGCACACAGCCCTGTTATTCTCTGTGGCATCTTAGTGGCACCTTCCTTAAGGATGGGGCAATATCAGTACAGCCTATGGTGGTCCATCAACAATATGCTGTCCTCAGCAATGATGATTGGGAGCCCTATGAATTAGGCTATGGTCCTTGACAGAATGTGGAAGTCTAAATCACCCATGGGAAGACTTCCCAAAGGTGACTGTTCTGTCCCATGTCTTCCCTTCAGCCACTGTGGCTTGCTGGCCTTGGGTAAGTCCACCTGAAGTGCTAGAGTGGCAACCAGAGAGAGGTAAGATCTTCAGAGAGAAGACAACCTAAGACAGGCACACTCTCAAGTAGGATGGACTCCCATCAACAGAAAAGGGGAAAATAAATGTTGGGGACATTAAGAACATGTCAGCCAAAAATATGACTTCCTGATATATGGTCTTGGCCTAGCCCAGGGGGGTGTTGCCCTGACATGAGGAAAAATCAAACCACCACAAGGATAGGCTGTTCTTCCAATGTGATTTGCTCGTGTTCCACATGCTTCCCTATAAGCTTTCTGTTGATAAAGCCCTCTCATTTTTCATGAAAGATATCATGGTGCTGAAAGAGTTAACTTTGACTGCAAAGTTTCTCCTATTTACTTGCTGTTCTGTTCTTTATTCATATATATGGCCACCAAATGTCGCTATTTCAATTATTTAGATTGAGACTAATTCTGTAAATTTAAATCTAAGCTAAATGCATAAAATAAAAATAAAACCCTTTTTCTATAAGTACTTTGTTCCTAGTTAATAAGCTTTAAGGGTCTTTTTGTGATTAAAAATAGATTTCTCTTACTTTTAGAGTAGATATAAATTCCTTAGAGTAAAAAGTCCTTCAGAGTTAACATTCAGCCTTGCCTCCCCCTTTTCCCTGCTTCTAGGTTTTATAAACAACTGCTATAAAAGAAAAGCAATAGTGCTTTGAAATCCCAGACAAAGAAAGTTAAATTTATCAGACAGCCTGATTGATGTGCAGAAAAAACAGTTTCAGAGAATCCGTGAGAAATAAATTTTTACCCAGACTAATTAGATAAAAATGACAAAATTATAATATGCCCAGACAATCATGTACAGGGCCTTAAAAAGGTGTAAGTGACCTCAAAACCCTAAAATATATAAAATAAGAAATTTAATATGACTAAAATGTAATCTATAAATTAAGTCATGTCTGTAATGAAATCATAAAAGAAAGTATAAACAATTTGTACTGCCAAAAATTATGCTTAAAAACCTACAACAAAGTGAAAGTAAAGAGAGAAGATTCAGCAGCCTAACTCGTTGTCTGTGTGTGCTGATTTCTTCCACCACCAGCTGACTCCTTTACTTTGTGCTACATTGAGCACTGGTGTAGTACCCCCCGGCTGACAACCCACTTTGGCAGCCCCCCGATAGATCATGCTACATTGCACCTTTTGCGGCGTCCACCATTGACCCCCGCAATTCACTGACATATTTATACATAAAAATTTTACAGATCTGTTCTTATATATCTACAACCACCCCCTGATCAATACTCTTGCCCCCATCCTTGGTCAATCCCCAGGTATGGGATATACACATCCCCTCTGTAGCCACACACAACTCACTTATAATACAAAAATAATTCTCTCATGATATGTGTCAATGCTCCTCCTGCAGGCCATTGTGTCTGAATTGTCCTATCTCCCAGTCACTCTCTGTACTGTGACAGAGATGGCTATACTCATTTTCCCCCCAACATGATCTAATTGGGCAGCCATTCTTCCAGTCCTCCTAAACATTAGTCTAACATCCTCACTGGTAACCCTGGGGACAACAGGGGAGAGCCCTCGGACATAGCCTTAACTTGGCCTCCACACTTAACCAACTTGGTGAAGAAGTAGCCAGCTCCATCGACACTTCAACTGAGGCTATCCACCTCCCACAGGCTCAGATTGTCTCCCTGGCAGCAGTCACCCTATCCTTGTGTGGGTCTTACACCGTCTGGGACCCCTCACTGCCATTCTCTGCCGGGCCTTTCTGTTACCACGTGCTTTCGAGTTTTTACAGGAACTATCATTTTATGATAGTTTCACAACCAAGTGATCAATCAGATGCTTCTGGAAGAATATACTCACTTGAGAGAAGGAACACCTTCCTTTAGGTCCCACCTCTGCCCCTGTCTCTACCCCTATGTCATCAGGAAGTAGCCATAAGTAGAGACCTCCACCCATAAGTGACCCTAAATGCTAATATCAAAACAAATAAAGAGGAATGTTGGCATAATTGCAGCCATCTTTCTTTGCTCACCACCATTTGTGAATACTGTTCTTTTTTCCAAGAAATAAGAAACTAGCCCAAGATAAAAAGTGCTGGTCTGGAAAAGTGCCTGTCTCTCCCTGTTCTCCCACTGAGTCATAGGAGACCACTTACTGGCCTCTGAGATGGGGACAGGCTGGATTCCTGTTCCTCCTTCTGAGAGATAAGAAAACTGTCTGTCTCTACTCCCAAGAAACACACTTGCCTTCCACAAGATTAAAGTAGTCTCACTATGTCAGTTAAGACTAAACCCGCCCCTAATGTGCAGCCATGAATCTAGCCTATAAAAAAGTAACATTCAAGGGGGAGTCACCACTGCTCTCCCTCGCTGGCTTCTGCTGTCCCTCTGCACAGAGCAGTGTGTTCAGGTTCTTGACAATAAGCCTACTTCTTATCCCAGGTGTGCATTTGATCAGTCCTGGGGCACTTTTCTTTCAATTACTGCAGGGTTGCAGATTCCCTAGCAACTCTCTTAACTGCTAAGTATCTTGGAGGTCTGCAAGATTCTCCAGCTGCAGACAGTTTAGGTGTCTGTGGCATTAACAGGGCTTCTGGAAGCATTCGTTTTACCCTTTTCCCTTTGTGAGAGGTCCGTATCTATTTTTGTTCTGAGTTGACCATGACATGGTAATGGGGCTTTGCCACCTTCTTTGTAATACCACGTGGGGTCTTCATGATATTCAATGTCTCTTACACCTTCCTCTGTATCCCAGCACTTTCCCTCATGTACTCCCTTTGAGTAGTAATTGCTTCTCCTGTTTTTGTATATTTTGGGGAGAAGAAAGCTTGTCAGACCCTCTAGTCAGTTTTTAATGTAAAAACTTTAAAGAAGACTAAAAAAAAAAACCCTGAAATAGTTTTTGCATTGATTGGAAAAATTAATGTTGCTAAGATATCAACACTTCCCAAAGTCATCTACCATCCCTACCAAAATCCCACTGACATGTTTTCCCAAAGTAGAATAATCCATACTGGCATACGTATATATTTCTAAATGACCCCCAAATGATCTTGATGAACAAAGGCAAATTTTGGCATCATACACTTCTACATTTGAGAACCTATGCAAAAGATTGATCAAAGAAATTCATGTGGTAGTAGCTTAAATTTTGAGAATGGAATATAGAATCCAGAAGCAAACCCTTACAGAAATGCCTAAAAGTTTTTTTGTCATGGGTGCCAGACCATTCAAGAGAAAAAAGACACCCCTTCTAACAAATAATGCTGAGAAAACTGAATATTGCAGGGAAACAATGAAATTGGGCCATTACTTATAAAATTCACAGAAAATACCTCCAATCTAATCAAACACTTAAGGGTACATGCAAGATGTAAGATCCTTCTGTAAGATCCTTACAAAAATCTTTGGAGGAAATCTTAATGATGTTGGATTTGACAATGATTTCTTAAGCATAATAATATCAAGGAAAGGGAACAAAAATGAAGTAGATAAATAAGACTAGATAAAAGTTAGAGACTTCTATTCATGAAAAGATATAGTGAAAAGAAAAAATAGGGAACTTACAAGATGGGTTGAAATCTATGCAAACCATAGATGTAAAAATGGTTTACTATGTCAAATATACAAAAACTACAAATAAAGAAAAGCCAAAATTGTAAAAAAAAAAATAAAAAGAAAAACAAAAAAGGTCTGTGTGGCACTGAACTGCATTCATACCAGGAACCTCTCTTACTTCTCTATAAAAATTGTAGATGTGACTTGGAACTTCAGGGAATCATCTTCAAACTATTGTTTTCCACAGTTATTTTTTGTTTGTGTATTGGGACTAGTAATTGAACATATGGAAACTTAAATGCTGAGCCACATCCCTAGCCCTTTTTTAATTCTTTATTTAGAGACAGGTGCTCAGGTGAGTTGCGGAGGCTTGGTTTGAACTCACAATGCTTCTGCATCAGCCTCCAGAGCCACTGAGTTTATAGGCATGTGCCACTGTGCCCAGGTTGTATGGCCCAGTTTGGCTGAACTATTTTCAAATTATTAGAAAATTATATTTTGGCTATTTTAGAGCCCTTTATTTTTACTTATTTCAGAGTAAGTTATTTCCACAATTGGCTATGAGATCATTGAAATTTTTTATTAAAAGATAAAGATTAAATATAGAATTTATCTATGTTTTCAAATACAGCTATGTGGCATTAAGCACGTTTATGTTGTGTTACATGTATATTCTCCACAATATCCAGAACTTTCTCTCCTTCATACATATTATCTCTCTCCATCAAACAAAAATTTCCCACTGGACACCTTCCTCAGCTGATGGCAAATGCCATTGTATATTCTGTCTTTATAAATTGTACTACTTTATATTCCACCATATACATGTACTTTATACAATGTTGATTCTTTAGTGAGTGACAGTCAACTTGACACAGTATTCAAATTCATTGTGGTTACCTGTACTGCAGAATCTCCTTCCTATTTTAGCTGAGCGATTCTCCACGGTATATGCAAACCACATGTTTATGTGTTGTGAATATCAAACTGTTTTCACAATTGCCTTTTGTAAATAATTATTCATTTAACAATGGTTTTCAAATAATTGTTAGGATTCCTGTATCCAAATTTTGTTATTTTTATGAATGTACAGATGATAGATTAGATGGCAATTTATGCTAATAGACATTCACAATCTATTAGGCATGATTGAGATTACTGAGTCCATTAACTTTCTTGGAATGCTGATCTAATCTCTCACATATCTATAAATAATTCATATAATAAAATTGAGATTCACCTCTTAGGTGTCCATTTCACACATTAATCAAAAATATAACATTGTTTGGTAATCTCAGAGGCATATGGATAAATTATCTAGCATATATTTCTCATTCATGTATTTTAAAGTAATCATTTTCAAAAACCACATCATTCATTCATTCACTACAGAGGGCATACACATTATGCAATGAGTAAGTCTTGCAAATATGGGAAGTGCCTCATTCAGAGAATTTATCCATCGTGAATTGATGAAACATTCACTGTCCTTTCTCCAAATGAATGTCAAAAACTTAATACTTTGTTTTGCTGTAAGATGAAAACCAAAGGACTGATTGTGGCATAGCCATTGGCCACCATCATCACAATAAAAGGACAAACAGGGTAACTGTTCCACATTGTTCTTGAAAAGGAGATGATGCAATCCAAACAGTACCTGAACATAAAAAAACTCATGAGCAGCAGGATATTCCTGGTGGCCCTCTGTTCTGGGGATACTTTTGTTGACAGCCTGGTGCTGTGAACGTGCATGGTCTGCCTCTTATGCCTATTTAAGAGGGTCACCATGTACCCACTGGAGAGCACCATGAGCCCTATAAGGAAGACATCCAGAAATTCACCAAATATGAAAAATACAAGCCTAAGGATGCAACTCTCATGAGGAAAATAATGCAGGAATCACTGAGGAAGAGAAGACCCTGTGAGGTCACAGTGGAGTTGTCCACAGCAGAGATTGAAAAGTTTGCACTGAATGACATATAGAAAAGCCATAGGTAAAGAAGTGATCTCAGGCTGTCCTGTGGGGATTTAGGTTTGAACTTTGCCAAGCAGGAGCTTGTGGGGCTGAGGTTGATGGCCTGTAGGACACTCAGCAGGCAGGTGGCTGAAATGGAGAGGCCCCTCAGCAACCTGTACAAGTTGGCAACTAATTTACAAGTGATGTCTTCCTGAACCCATCCCTGGGACACAAAAATGTCTGTAGCTATGAAGCCCATGGTTAATATCATCAGTAGGTGGATTAGGGCCAAGAGACTGATGATCAAGTCAGTGTTATTGAGCCTCTTGTCAAAGAGAAACTTGATGAGGTGGGACAGAAACAGGATGGTGTTGGCCAAGATCCCAATTCCAACTTTAGAACAGAATGTGTTTTTTAAGTTAATAATATGATAGAGCATGAGGTTTTATCTCATATTTTTGTGTCAGGAATCATGGAGTACATGTCTTAGGAAAAAAAGTAAGAAAAAGAAATTATTATAAATATTAAATTTTATCAATCACTGCCAACACTGTTGCCATGAGGCATATTGTAGACCTGTTCCAATGTCCTATATCCCCTCCAATACTCCAGTGTCCCTGGTGATTCCCTTCCTCTTTATTGCCTACACTGCCCAAACATGGCTGGATCACATTTGTCTCGATGTACAAAACTTTTTCCTGTGCAGTACAAATTACCAAATGTTATAGTAAATATTTCCCTGTTATTGCCTTGAGATTGTCATGGTGATGTCTTACTGCAAGGGTGATTTTTTTTTTTTCCATCCATCATCTTGATTACATTCCTGGAGTCTAGTACAAGCTGTTAATTTTTGGTAATTTAAAAGTATGGGAATGTTATTTCATAAGAAAACTCTCCAAAGCAAAGTGTTTCAATGGCTTAGACAACCCATAATTATATTATTTCCTGGTTATCGTCATTCTGGTTTGTCTAGGAACACATGCCATTTTGCAAATATAATCACAGAGACAATGGTAAATGTTACAAACTCTGAAGTCATATTGCTTGATTGTATCTCCATTACTTACCCTTTAATTCGAATGTGACCTTCATCAGCCAATGAACCTGAGCTCTAGGCACCTCTATTCTATAAAGTGACTACAGTCACAACATGTATGTACTACAGATGCAGTGCATAAAAGAGCATATGTGTGAAACAGCAAAGCCTTTTTGCAGGGAATGTTCCGTATGAAATTATTGTACTTAAGGATTTTTTTCAGTACATAATTTGGAATTACACTGAATGTCTATTCACTTAAGAGAAAAGGAACATTATGTCTGATTTTCTATTTTCTTTATGTCTGATTTTTTATGACTGATTTACATCGTGTCTGATTTCTACTTTTTTTTTTTTTTTTTTAAATTTCCACCCTACAACCACATGAATTAGATCCCATTTGGAATTGTTTGTGCTCCAGGTATGTATAATTTTTCTAAATACTTTTAGCTGCCATGCATATCTAAAAGCAACAAATAGAAAAGTAAAACAAGATTCATTAAACAATATGTGAGGTGGTGTGCTTGGGTGAATGCCTGTAATCCCAGTGACTTGGGAGGCTGAGGCAGGAGGATCACAGCCAGCCTCAGCAAAAGTGAAGGGCTAAGAAACTCAGTGAGACCCTGTTTCTCAATAAAATACAAAATAGGGCTGGGGATGAGGCTCAGTGATCAAGTGCCCCTGAGTTCAATACCTGGTAACTCCCAAAAAATGTGAATAGAGAAGAATAAATATTTGAAAAGAAAACAAATGTAATTGGGCAGATTCTCATTCATCTAAGCACAAAGGCTTTATACACTTCTTTTAATAAATGAATACATTTATTTAATAAATGAATACATCTATCACAATTTTGGAGAAGGTATATATATATATATATATATATATATATATAGAGAGAGAGAGAGAGAGAGAGAGAGAGAGAGAGAGAGAGAGAGAAAGGAACATTATGTCTGATATATATATATATAGATAGATAGATAGATAGATAGATAGATAGATAGATAGATATATCAAGAATATTAGAATCTGTTGACAATCTCTGTTCAGAGAACACTGATGGCAATTATGGAAAATTTGAATTTCCCTTTACAGCTATGTATTTTAAACATTTTTTCTTATTAGGTCAGAATTTGGCCTATGTGAGCCAATTCCAGTAATCAAATGCTACCAGGAACACATTTTGAATTTTTTTTCTCGTTAAATATGTGGACAAATTTTGATAAACAGAGCCATAATTAAAATAGATCCAGTTTCACTCCAGTTTATGTTATTAATTTAATGATAAATGTCAAATCCAGTCTTAAACCCTGACTCTTCTTGGAGTCTAGGTTTTTCTCCCTTCTTCCAGAAATCACTGGCTTTTTTCCAGAATCAAGAGGTCCTCTATGCTAGAATTTTTTTTTTTTTTTGCATTCCCACAACCCAACACATGGTATGTAAGTTCTCTACTACTGAGCTACAAAACCAGCCCTCATCCTAGAAAATTCAGTAATGTCTTACTGACAGAATATTTCCTAAAAAATATTCATATTTACTTTAATCCAAGCTTCTCAAATATGTAATAAAATTAAGATTTAACTTGTGTTTTTACATACTGAACCATAATGTCATCTGAGAACAAAAGGTGCAGGCTAAAGTAGTTCATGTGAATATAGACATGAAAGATAAATAATAAGTATGTCCCAGCAACTTGGGAGCCTGAAGTAGAAATATTTCCCATTGAAAATGAGCCCTATGTAACTTATTGAGATGCTGTTTGAAAATAGAAAATAAAACAGGGGTGGGGACATATCTCAGTTGTATAATACCCCTAGGTTTAATCCATGGTAAACTAACAAAATAAAAACACCAAGGACAGGTGACATAACAAAGATTTGTGTATAGAGGGTACCATTTAAAAATTCATATTTTAAGTAGTTGGTTATAACATTGAAATGCAGAAATGTTTTCCATTTTAAACTTTTATTGACATAATATTTGGACTTTGATTACAGTATTATACTTCAAAATATGTTTACATTTTTGCTGATCCCATTATGACAATTTATATTTTTATTTATTCAAAGTTTTTAAGTTCTAAGTGTGAGAAGTCTCAAAACTCTTTCCCTCTGTTTTTTTGGTATATATAATTATGTGCTGTAGACTCTAGTGACTATATTGAGCTGTAGAACATGAGAACTGCCTACCCCTGCCCTGCACCTGTGCACAATAGTCCCTCACCCTTCCTCTCATGGCTCCTTCTCCTGCCCCTTCACAGCCACTTCTAAACTGCACTTCTATGTGGACAACATTGATATACTCCCTTTATGAGTAAGAAAATGCTGAGTTGGTTTAAAAAGAAATTTATGCACCGTTAGTAAAAAGTTTATGTTTTATCACCCACAGGTGATGATCTGGAAGTGACAGTCTTATTCTTTCACTAATTCAGCATATTTGGGTCTGCTCCTATTACAAGATGGAAACACACAAGAAACATTTTCAACAAGGGCACATCACATCTGTTTCATGTCTTGTGGGTCACACTTGACTACAGGAACAAATACTTTATATGTAAAAATGCCAAAGGTCTATTCTTATATAACTGTTTGATTTAAGGTAAAATGTAAAGTGAGGATCTTTTAAAAATACATATGTACACATAACTGTATATATATACTATCATTTATTTATAACCTTGTAAAAAAAAAAAAATTTTTAGTTCTGAAACTTCATTCTCTCATGCCATTTATGTAACATGGATACTTTGCTTTCATTTGTTTAATTCATTTTGAAACATGAGCCATAAAAACCCATAGTATTGTAAAACTCAGTGACTTGTTTTAATCACCTGCAAATCAGAGCATTAGCAAAAATTATTTTCAGTGTTATTCATAGATTTTTAATCATGCAACCCTAAACGTTTTGGAAAAAAAGTAGGAATGAGATAAAGTAGAGAATTTTTATTAATATTCAGAAATTAGTACCTTGGTTTATTAATGCTTTAAAATGACAAGAAATTCTTATTTTTCTGAAGGTGAAATTGCACAGTACTGGCAAGTAAAATGAATCTCCTTTCTCCAGAGCATAAAAGAGAGTGAGTGAACACTACTAATTACAAAATCTAACTGTGTGGATCCAAGAAAGATCACATATTTCTGGGATTATCCAGCTGTATGTGTGTGTGTGTGTGTGTGTGTGTGTGTGTGTGTGTGTGTGTATTTGTTGTTGTTGTTGTTGTTGTTACCAGGAATTGAACCCAAAGGTTCTTAACCACTGAGCCACATCTCCAGTCCTTTTTATTCTTATTCTGAGAAGCGGTCTTACTAAGTTGTTTATAGCTGTGTTAAGATACTGAGACTGCTTTTGAATTTATGATGCTCCTGTCTCAGCTTCTCAGCTGCTGAGATTATAGGCATGTGCCACTGTGCCCAGCCTGTGTCCAAATTTTAGATCACTTATTAATGTATCAGTAATTATACACATCAAGTATATACACCATAATTTTCTATGAATATAGAATACATACACATTTTAAAGAAAAGTATATAGCTATGTCTGTGTTAATATCTCATTTATATTAGAAAGCATTCTGTTGAATAGGAGCCCCTCATGCTAAGAGAAATTGTATGACAGACATGACTCTTGGCGCTCAGTCCTGTCTAGCACAGAAGTGTCTAAGTGATTAGTAAACAAGAAGAAAACTATCTGCACTCAGCAGGGTAGTCAAGGGGCTTTCCTCACCTGTGGTTCCTAATGCTGCAATGTTACTTTGATAACATATTTTTCCAAGCAAAAACAATCACATTTTGTACACTAGAGAAAAAAAAGTACCTTCTAATAGAGTGGAGATTTTATATAGATGGACATAAATCACAAGGACAGTAACATGGACCAGGAGTGGTGGTACACACATGTTAACCCAGCAGCTTGTGAGGCTGAGGCAGGAGGATCTCAAGTTGGAGTCCAGCCTCAGGAACTTAGAGAGGCCTTAAGCAACTTGGGAAGACCTTGTCTCATAATAAAAAATAAAGAGGGCCATGGATGTGGCTCAGGGTTTAAGGATCTCTGGATTCAATCAGTAGAAGTAGTAGTAGTAGTAGCAGCAGCAGTAGTAGTAGTAATTGTTTCCATCACCATTTGTGTGCATAAGTGAACATGGAAAAATGAGATTGGGAAGTGGGACTGGTCCTGTTTTTTTTTTTTTAAATATTTATTTATTTGCTTTAGTTGTACACAATGCAATGCATTTATGTTTACGTGGTGCTGAGGATCAAACCCGGGCTGCTCACGTGCGAGGCGAGCGCTCTGCCGCTGAGCCACAACCCCAGCCCGCTCTCTGTCTTTTATGTCTTCTTATTGCACATACCATAAAATGTTTATTCAAGCCAGAGGACAAAATAGTCTAAGGACAGTATTCAGCTAAAATTATGGTCAGATAATTGTACCCAAATTATTGAATCAGCAGTTGGATCTGAAGCCATTTCAAAATCAAGCCTTGGGCACCATCTCAAAATGCTCAGATTCTCAAATTTGCTAGGTCTTTGTAACCTGTTTGGAGGTGGTGGGGGCACATGGGCAGTAGTTTCTGGCAGTCCATGTACCTTAAACCCGAGTGTTTTCTGAATTAAAATGATTTCTGTTGTATGAATCATGGTGTTTAGCCAAACCTCTGGTCTCCGCAGTGATAAAAATGGATAGCATGTTTTATACACTTCCTCTTACAGGTTTTGGGCTGGAATTCTTACTAGTTAACCATCCCAAGGTATGTATTTCTGAATAAATCAACTTTTAACCTAGAGTACCTCTCAAAACTTACATTAGTCTGAAACTTACCAAGTTACCTTCTTTAAGTCCAAGAATATAAAATATTGATTGGTCAGATGCTTCATAGTTAATATGTATATCATATTACCTATACTGAAGTATTTGATATCCATTGCTATGTAACAAATTAACCCAAAATTCACAACTTAAAACAAGAATTATTTATTATATCTCACAATTTAGAGACATTCTCAGCTGAAAATTTCTTCTGTTTGTAAACTACTGAGATCATTAGGTTCTGTTCAGCTGACAAACAGACTCCTGTGGTCATCAGGCACCTGGTCAGAGTGGCATATAGGCTATAGTTGTGGTACTGCTGACTAGCATCCATGTGTGGCTTCCCCAATGTGGACTGCTGAGGAAAGTCAGACTGGGATTATAGCCATGGGCAATGAGATGCCACTTTCAGAGCACAGGAAGTTTGATGAGATATGGGCATAGAAACTGGTTAGCAATAGCTTTGCCCTGCTCTATCAGTCAAAGCTGTCATGGAGATAACTTATGTCTAATGAAAAAGGAGAACAGTGGTTCCTTCTTCTCCCATGCTTTTTTGCCAGGGCCTTTCTTTCCTTGTGATTTAGGCTATTTGGTTTCTGTGCAATCTCAGTTCTTAGACGGTTTCAAAAATAGGTCTGCTTTTGTACTATATTCAACTTTTTCTTATCATTAAGGTGTTACTAATGCTTTTCCAAGTCCCACATCTCAAGTGAAAGTGAAAGTCCCTGGCTTTATATTTTGTCTTGGCAATTCTAGATACTAGAGTACAAAGAAGTGGTGTCTGCAAAAGTGCTTAGGGAAAGTCGCTTTGAGATTGAAATTCCCAGAATTCTTTATTTAGCCAAATTATCATTCTAAGAATGAGATTTGATTGTTTTAGAATAATAAGAACTGAGTAAATCACTTAAAAATGAATTTCTCAATAAGTAGTTTTAAGATAATATATTTGAGCAAAATAATGGAAAATAAACAAAACAAAACAGGAGAATATGTCAGAACTAAAATTAGAGTGGCTCCAATCCAGGAGATAATTGGCAGCATACTCCAGAATCATTTTTAGATAACTTTGAAATTACTTGGTTCATATTAGAACAGGAGGTGAATACTAGGAAAAATGCATAACATATATCCTATAAGGCATACCATGACACATAAGACAATCAGAGTCATTTTGATTTTTGACCTGAGTTTTTATAGTGAAAACATTTTATCCAAAGGAAGTCACATTATCAGTACTTTGGTTATTATTGTATAAAATTTTTAATCTATACCTATATGTGATTGTTTTATTTTCTCAAATAACCTACTATTTCCTCATTAATGATAATGTGAAAGAAAAGTCTCTTTTGCTAGAGAAATACAGTTAGTCATTTCTTGAACATCTATCTGTGTTGATTTGGTCTTCTAGGAAATAACAAACATGATTTTAATGGGTACAGGTTGCAGATTGTAAAAAAAGTTCTCATTTTAAGAACAGTGGAATTTTAAGAACATGTTTTAATTTTACAGTCCATAAAATTTTTAGAAAGTTTGCTTACCTTCATGCAAATTAAGATTTTGATATTCTGGGATTTCCCAGTAAAGGTCTAAAACACAAATATATGTAATTTGATCAGCATGTAGGATATGAAACACAACCCTCTTAACCTATTAAGCTCCAAGTTTTCAATTCTGTAATATTTCAACAAAATTTACACAGGTGCATTAAAATAGACTGGAGGTCATAATCTAGAGTTTATTATATATCATTATATTATTAATTAATATTAGTGTGTTATGATATAACTGTGATTTTCTTATTATATAATTATATACAATATTTACATTTAAGTTCTTATGTGTATTTTACATCTGGGAAAATGGTTAGCCAAAATACAAAGAGTTTTAAAGTTATTAGATCTAAACTATGAATCAACTAAGAAGAATTACTGTACATGTAATTAACCTTGTCAATGAGGAGCAGATAGATCATGGTTTGGCTGTAGCTCTGAAACTCCAAGAAGGAAGCAACACAACTTAGGAGCACTATGATAAATGTATATAACCTGAACCAAATCTTCAGGAAACATCACATAAACCCAAAGCAAAGAACATTTTGCTGTTAAAATTCCTTCAAGCCAGGTGTGGTGTCACATGCCTGTAATCCCAGAACTTGGGAGGCTGAAGCAGGAGGATTGCGAGTTCAAAGCCAGCCTCAGCAATGGCAAGGCACTTGGCAACTCAGTGAGACCCTGTCTCTAATAAAACACAAAAAAGGGCTGGGGATGTGGCCCAGTGGTCGAGTGCCCCTGAGTTTGATCTCCAGTACCAAAAAAAAAAAAAAAAAAAAAAAGAAAGAAAGAAAGAAGAAAGAAAGAAAGAAAGAAAGAAAGAAAAATTTCTTCAAATGTGCCAGTGTTGTGAAACACAGAGAAAGTCTGAAGACTTGTTCCAGATTAAAGGAACTGGAGGAGCCGGGCGTGGTGGCGCACGCCTGTAATCCCAGCACTTTGGGAGGCTGAGGCAGGAGGATCGCGAGTTCAAAGCCAGCCTCAGCAATGGCGAGGCACTTAGCAACTCAGTGAAACCCTGTCTCTAAATAAAATACAAAAAGGGCTGGGGATGTGACCCAGTGGTCGAGTGCCCCTGAGTTCAATCCCCAGTACCACAAAAAAAAAAAAAAGGAACTGGAGGGAATGACAGGAGCAGTGTGAGATGGGATGTATGCTATGAGTGGAACCAGTCATAGAACTGGAGTATGTAAGGCAGAGCAGGTCCCAGCAGCCCATTTCCTGAAATGATACCTGTCCTGTGGCTAAGGAAGTGTCCTTCATTTCAAGACGTGCACGTTGAAGCATTAAGGGATTCTAGGGCCTCAGGTCAGCAGCTTGCTTGCATACGTGTGTGCAGGTGTGGGCAGCCAGGAAACTACATGGGAGAAGGCAAGAAGGGTCAGACACCGGGAAGAGGGTTGATGGAAGGTATATGCTCTGAGCTGCAATTTTTCTGTAAACTTGAATAAAAAAATGTTACCCAAGGGAAGACTAGCATAACATCATTGCTTCTCTTATATAGAGAGGTCAACCCAGCAACTTGACATTACACTTGGGGCTTGGCTTCTTGACTTGGTTATAAACTTGGACAGCCTATGTTTTAAGATGAGCTGAAATGACCTTGAGAAACACCAAGTTGCAGGTACTACAGAATTCCCCTTAAATCAGATAAAATGCATTTCATCAAGTCACACTGATGGGTGGTGACTTTGAACTCTTCACATTCCTTCAGAAAACACCAACAAAAACCCTCTACTGAGTTCATAATTCCTTAAACTGAAGAAGCTAAGACATGTGTCTTAAGAAGTCTATTTTATTACAGTAAGTATGAAATTTGGGAAACAAATTATTGATGAAATTGACAGAAGTGTTATTATAAACCTCATGTTTTAGCATTTTTTCCAAGCAGATGTATGTACAAAGGGCTAAAAATAACAAAATGTGATTGGCTTGGAATTTGTATAGAATTTTCCCTTTAAACATGTCCTGTCTTCTAAACACCTGAACAGAAGGCCCTGAAATCAAAACAATGTCCTTTATTGACCAGCCTGGAGAATTTTCTCTCTCACTTTCTCATCCCCCTTCCTATTTCCTCCAAGGCCTTAATATCAACAGAAGACTAAAATTCATCTGCACTCCACTTAATATGTGCAACCAGCTGTGATTTTATTTTATTAATTTTTTTGATGCTGCCACGTGAAAAAAAGTTGTTTTTTATCCTGAGCTATAGGTGTTAATTGGTATCTTTGTATCTTGTTAATTAAGTTCTAGCAACACCTTTTCCCTCTTCCTCGTTTGCATTTAATGAGCTCCCTTGTTGTATTAATTTATTAGATAATTAGATAAAACAAAAAGTTCAGTTTCTTTAGGAGTGTTTTTGGAAAATATACCTTCAATCTTCAAACACTGATAAAAATGTATACATTTCAATTTTTAAAAAAGCTCAGGAAGAAATATACTTAATATCAACCTGCTCATTCACACTAATGTTTATAATAATGTTATCATTAGGGCATGTACAAAAAAGAAGAGATTGATTGAAAAGCTCAGGCACTATCAACTACTTTGGTGTAAGCCCATATGTCACAACATGATGTGCATACCAGAGACCTTTGCAATATTTAAGCACAACAAACAAATTACCAGCTAAGCAATGTGACCTTTAGACTCTAATTATCATTTTTATTTGCATGTTCATTTTCTTTCTGAAATTCTTCTGAAGCCATCGGACAGACATCATTAAATCATATATAATTCAGTATGAGAACAGAAATTATTTGATAAAAAGAATGGAAAAATCACTCGTGTACATTGAAACTGATTATTGTTTAAGAGAATTATGCTTTCAGTTCATTAGCAGTTAGGGAATCATGGAAATTTGAGTGAAAATTGGCACATGTTTTCCATACTGGTCTACTGTTTTATCTCAGTCTTGTTCAGGTAATTTGCTTTCTACCTTCTCCAATTGTGAGAAGAGCCTATGAACCAATGGCACCTGTTATTTTATTTTTTAATTTTTTTGCCTTTGGTTAAGCAATGGATTCCATTGCACTGGACTATTATAGTTGACTCTTTGGAAATCAAAACATTTGTTGTCAAAAATATTCATTTTTGGAAATAACTATAAATCCTTGAAATGAAGCAGACTTCTAAAATTCAAAATATCAAGTTGTAAATATTCATACTATATATGCAAGTACATATCCAAACAATGTTGAAATTGTATTTTGTGAACAAGAACAGTACATGAAAATATGCAATCCTTCAGATATTCTCTAATTGATATACTGACACAATGGCTCTTTTCTGTTTCAGTTTTAGTAATGCTGTGTTTTCCAGCTGCACTTAGCATATTTTAATAAGAAATCCTGAAAAGCTCAATGATCACTCTTCCAAGAGGTGATGCTGTCACTGTTTTCTGAAGGAGCTGTCTTGGTATTTCAAGCTGCCCACGTTACTTGGATGCTCTGCTTTCAGGGAGACATAGGTTTGTGGAGAGGTCGTAAGCTGAAAAGCAGTGTCAGTTTGTCTCCATGTGATCTTTTGGTGAAATGCCTTAAAGTCAAGGCTCTTTCCAGTGTCACATGCAGCTAATGAATCTGAAAAGAGTTTTCTCCCGCATATTCAAAAAGAAACCCAACCAGGTAATAGACACGGCAATCTGAAACTTCCACTGCTCTTGGTTTTGCTCTTCCCCAAATGCTAATTTAAATCCCTTATGACTGTGGAAAGTATAAAGGCAAAGAGAAGGCACAGAGAGGCAATTGGGGAGACAGAGATAGCAGAGCTGTGAGAAGATTGTTGGCAGAAAATATTCTTCCCATGTGTGGACTTGGCCTTTGAAGCAAAGAATTACAACAGGAAATTAGGAATAGGCTGGTGCAGCCCCATAAACAAGTACAAAATTGTGTCAGCACACCAAAATATTTCACTAGACTGCCCTTCCCCTAGGAGGTTCACAGGTGGTGTAATCAATGAAATCAGCCATCCCTCTACATATCTAGTTTATATGGTTATTTTGGCTCTGCCGACCATTAGTTGTTTGTAAGCTGGGACATAAATACAGAAACTGGTTGAATATGTATGTACAGTTCCAGAATCTACCTTCATTAATTTGTCTATTTATGGGGGATATGGCTATGGGGGGAATGGGAAATATTTACTCTGGGAGCCCTTAATGTAATACATTAAACATGAATGTGCTCTTGGTGTGGGGGGTCCTGGAACTCTTGGTAGGTGTTGGGTCCCCACTGACCCTTTATCATTTCCTGTCTTTCCAGAACTGAATATAAAACTGAAAAGTGGCCATAAACAGTTAACAAATGGTGATACTGCCAGACTCATAAGAAATTCCCTAAGTTTTTATCTAGATATAAGATTTTTTATGAGCTTACTGGTAGAGTCTGTCCTCAGAGCTCAACTACATATGGCTCTAAATATTCTCCTGCATGGGTAGAAGAACAGCATTCTGAGACTCCTTCATTTTTAACTGAACAATAAAATTAACTAGTTATTGAATTTATGTTCTCACTTGAGTTCTTGCTACTGTACTTTTGGTTTTTTTTTTTTTTTTTAGGTTTTTCAAAAGACATTTTATATGTATTCTTTTTTAAATTTATTTTTTATTTATAATAATTACAATTCATAGTGCATATATATAGCATCTTTTTTTTACATACAACTGTTTGTATACAAAGTATATTCATACCATTCAGGTCTTCAATCACTTGTTACTGTACTTTTAACAGAAGAAAATACTCCAAAAAATTAAACACAAGGGTTGACACTGAAAGCAATGTCGTTTATATTCAAGTTTTTCCAGGTATTAGATTTTGAATGTGTACTTGGAAAATGGTCTCGCTGCAATCATTAATGCTGAGCCCAGAGAAAGCAACTGCCCAAAGATCACTCTTAATTGTAGACCATCTTCTCAATTATCACATAGTACCTGAAGCCCTCACTCTTGTTTTGTATAAAGAGCTATTGGAGTTATTTGCCAAAGCATGTTAAAAGAATTTCCTTAACTTTGGCAGAGAATCATCTTACAAATTAATTCCATTCTGCATCTTTTCTAGATTTCTATCCTGCCAGAAACCTTTTTCCTAAGGTTAGGCCTCCTGGAACTCCCAGCTCTCTCTGATCCAAAATGAGACAGCAGCTGAATTATTTAATGACTCAGCCTTGACTCTTGAGTCTCCCAAGGAAGGAAACTAAAATTTTACAAGATGGCTTATTTTTAGAGATTAAGAAATGGGAACTGGGGATGTGACTCAGTGGTAGACCAATTGCCTCACATATGTGAGGCCCTGGATTTGACTTCTAGAAACAAAAAGGGGGGGGGGGAAACAAAAGGAAAGAAATGCAAGAAATGAAGTATCATCTTCAACTCCTACCTCCTTAAGAAGTAAATTTCAAGTCAGAGAATGAGAATGAGCTATCTGACTAAGACCTCATCAATGGTAAATGCCTGTATATTTGCCACCAAGGGTGTGTCTTGAATCTCCTGGGCAGCTATTAAAGCACAGATCCTGGGCTCCTCCTTGACCATGTAGTAATTTTTAAGGTAATTTCCTGTGATTATGGTGAGTCTCCATTAAGCTAGTAAGTATGATTCCTTAATTTAAAAAGCTAACACTTTTGAGTATAAGTCATTTATATAAAACCATGGATTTTAGTGACAGAAAAGGATCTGCTGTTTGAACTCATAATCCAATACTTTGTGAAATAAATTATGAATTGGTAAAAGGTATGTTTCTTGTTTTTTTTTTTTGAATGTTATAAAAATGCTATATTTTCTAAAGTATGGACTATTTAAATATACTTAGAAAATATTTATATTACTTTTTGTATTATTTTTATCTTTCATCATAGTAATGTTACTAAAATAAATGAGGTCCTATACCAAGTGCTACCTGCACCTATCTAGAAATCTCAGGACTTTAGAATATTCCTCTCATATTTGTTAGAAGACATATCAACAATGTTTATAGATACGTCATACACACTGTCTCCCAAGAGGCAAAGAAAAGGAAAATCAGAAGGAAGGAGAGGTGGCAAAGGATCAGAAGAGACACATGTGTTGTAGACAGGTGACAGCCAGCACAGCAGGGGCTGCACAGAGGCCTCCAGGGACCTGGCCTCTGACACATGCCCCACTGACCAAGGTGGCTCACCCGTGACATGCTTGCACTCGGTGCCCTGGGGAATTCTCCAGGGAGATGTGTGGCATTTCTGAACACCTTCTTGGTACCTCTGAGGTGATGCTGGAGAAGCTTCAGGGAGAGACAGATTAGGGAAGTTGGAGATGGGCAGAGACAGATGTTCACCTGTCCTCTCCTCCCCTCTGCAATGTCTCTGAAATCAGCGTGATAAGAACTATTCTAAGAAGCAAGCCTGTGTCCTGAGGTGTGGCCCCAAGAGAGGGAGCAAGTGCACAGTGCAGCTCAGCTGCTTCCTGCTCTGCTTTTCCACCCTTCTCAGCTCCCCAGGTGTGAGAGGTACCCGTGGCTGGGGCACTCCTGGCTGGGCCGTGGAATCTCTGCAGGTCCTGGTCCTGCCCAGACAGGGCTTGGCACTATTCCTATTACTCAGTCAGAAGCCCATATCCAGAAGGCTGGGGCATGGGCTGGAGGAAGAGTCTTAAGTAGGAAACCTGACCACAAACTCTTGGGGCCCCTTCTTTCAGGACAGGGAGGTCAATGCCAGTCTGCTTCTTAGTCCCATTTGGGGTCATTATATTTTAAATTATCTTTCAGTTATCCCCGTGGGTTCAACTGGATGCACCATCTCCACAGCCTGCCTTTAATTGGAAAGCATCCCTGTCACTAAGGGGAGACTCTTGTCACACTCTCCAGAGGTGACCTCCTGTTCAACCCACAGTCCCTGGCCTTTGCTCCTGACCTCTCCCCAGAGCCCTCTGTGACTTCCTTCAGCATGGTGGATGTCACTGCACTCCTGCATGAATCACTATTACCTTCTCTTGGCTCCTGAAGGGGACAAAGGTGATTCAGAGGCCAAAGTGCAGGCAGAGGCTGCACCCTGGTATCCTCCCTGTCCACCCAGGCTGAGGGCTGCATCAGGGATCTGCAGTGAGAGGCAGTCCTCAGGTTGAGGTCTGGGAAGCCCCTCTCAAAGCTTGAACCAGGACGTCCCCCTCTCAGGTCTCCTTGGAAATGCAGCACTAAGGGCAGCGAGAATGCCTTCCACCTGTAGGGACCATCTCAGGCAGATCAGGGTCCTGGAGGGGAGGGAAGGGGTGGGCTTGAGCAGGCAGGGAAACAGGAGTTGAGAAGGCAGCGTCAGAGCTGGGAGGAGCTACCCATAAAGTGTGCAGTGTGTTGGCAGAAAAGCCCCGAGAGGGCTCTTCAGACATGGTGTTCTCTTCAGACCATGTGATGGACACTTCTTCACTGAGGGTTTGTGCAGAGCAGAGGTGGCCCTTCCTCACTCGGCCAGGGAGAGATGAGCTCTTTCAACAGAGGCCATTTCAGACCCTGGTCAGGACTCTCCTGCCTCTTATCTCCCACTGCAGAAAAGCCATCATGGACTTATCAAGAAAGGACTGTCAGTGGCAGAGCCCTGAGGTGAGCCTAGGCAAGGACTTTGAGTTTGGGGCCATGGCCCAGAGACACCCCTTGGAGAGTGACCAACAGTCCTAAGGTGTCTGGACTGGCCTGTTATCACTGACAGCACTGTGTAGGCAAAGGGGCAGCTGGTGGCAGTGGAGCCTCCATAGACCTGTCATTCAAGCAGCTCCCACTGTTCACTGTCATTTGACTTGGAGAGACACAAGGGCTCCCCCAGTTGCCAGAAGGCAAGGCAGAGCTCGGGGCCAATGTTTTCTTGGCCTTAAGGGCAGCAGGTGTCCTAGGCTTGTGGCCAGCATTGATTCTCTTCTTCAGGACATTAGAGAGTCACTAAGAGATGAGATCAGACGACATGCCAAATGAGAAGAGGGCAGCACTTGAGCTCCTGCCGAGGTGACAGTATCTGTTCCTGCTGGCTCAGGGTGGCTCCCATGAGTAAAGGGGGCCATCCCCTGGAGCCCAGGCTGGTGTGGGAATGCCAGCTGCACATGTGTCTGTGTGTATCCACAGGTGAGGGGTGGATCCGAGGCCCTAGGTCTTGCCGAAGCTGTGGCTAGGAGGTCCCTGGGGACTCGCGCGCTGCTGCTAGCACTTCAACTCTGGGGACCCTTCTATATTCTCCTTTCACTGTCTCCCAAGGCCAGCTTCACTTCCCACTGGGAACACTCCCAACACCAGAGCTCTATCTGCAGGCTTGGTGTCCTCTGGGTAGAGTGGGCTCTCACTTGGGGCCTTGAGGAAATACCAAAGCTCTTCTCTTGCTGAACTAGACCATGAGCACCTCCTTTCTGTGCAGAACAGCTGTGTGGTACATAAATTTGTAGCGTACACTCTGCAAAGAGAGCTAGGCCTTGGGAAGCAGGAGCATCCCTGTGGGAAATGGAGGGAGAACTGTCCTCCTTCTGGTCGACCTCAGCTGCCTGGGAGAGGAAAAGACCTGGGCTCAGCAAGGTCTTCAGGAGGTCAAGGCCACCTGAACCAGAGAAGAGAGGAATAGAGTCTCTGAAGGTCAGTCCTTTCTACTCCCTCCCCTGGGGCCCTGAGACTAGGCCTCTAAAGGGAAAGGCCTTTGGTTTCTTGTGCCACCATGGACCTTCTAATGCTCACTGATTTCCTACCACCAGGCCACTTGCTGCTCTGGCCAAAACATTCACAGTGTTCCCTTTCCTGATTCCTTATTATTCCAACAACCAGGGGATATGCAAAGAAGCTTCTGGAACCCAAAGCAGCCTCTGCCTGAGGAGCACCAACCATCATAACAGATGGCAGGCACCCCTCCCCATGCCCAAAGACGTCCTCAGTGCTTTGAAAGCTGTTCTGGTCATGCCCCATGTACTGTTGGTGTCTACACAAAACCCTATAGGGTAAAAGGATGAAAACAATTACAACATGTAATTGTTTTAATTATATATTAAACCACTTAAAGGTATGCAGGATTAATATATAGCTATAAATAGATACTCTTAAAAGATAAACTAAAATCCATACAATTAATCCAGGGTTCTAACCCAGAGTTATCACAGCTAATGGAATGCACTTGGTATTCATTATAATTTAGCAGTAGGTAGAACCAGCATTAAATTCACTAAAAGCTTTGGTTTTGAGCTACAAATTACATGTGTTCAAACTAATTAGGTACACAGCCTTTTCTTTTTTTTATATTCCTTCATTGTTGATTGCTAATTTTTCATCCCTAAGAATTAAAATAATAGCATCACTCATTTGCATTGGTTTCCTTTTTGTTTGGTACCGGGAATTGAACTCAGGGGCACTCGACCATTGGGCCACATCCCTAGCCCTTTTTTTTTTTTTTTTTGTATTTATTAGTGACAGGGTCTCACTGAGTTGCTAAGTGCCTCCCCATTGCTGAGGCTGTCTTTGAACTCATGATCTTCCTGCCTCAGCCTCCCAAGTGTTGGGATTACAGGCGTGTACCACCACACCTGGCTGGTTTCCTTTTTAAATAAATGATTTTCTGATATCACCTCAAACAACTTTAATGCCTTTGCTCTTACTGCTCTTTTTCAAATAAACACGGGGCATCTTCAGCCTCCCTCTATGCTGAGAAGTGACTGTGGAGTCCCTTAGAATGTTCTCTTTGGCCATCCTCGGCCTAATACCTTACTGTTCATCTTTCCTAAGAAAAATAGACCTTTCTTCTTGCAAGTTTGGGACTTTAAAAATAACAACTACAAAGTGTTTTTTGTGGTAAGTGCTCATCATAACTTATTATTTTTTCTTGAATCCCACTGTTCATTTCTTGAGGAAGAGACTGTGATAAGCTTGGACTGTGGTCCACCCACCCAGGACTCACCCTTTCACTTGGAACACTCCCGGGGGAGTGGGGGGAGAGTTTGATCACTTCCCACCAAGTAACCTAGTTTCTACTGATGCTCTTAAAACACAATCCTCCTGTGGGAAACACACCCCTGCTAGGCCAAAGCAGGAAGGAGAAGCCAAACTGTTTAAAATCTGGACCCTTTGGCCCCTGAACATTAAGGTTTTTTTTTTTTTTTGTGAGGTTCCCTAAAGCCCCTAATGACTGAGCTGAGTCCTGCTGCCCAGCGTGAACCCGAGCAGCTGCACCCAGAGACATTTGTTCTGGTCCACAGAGGAGGCTTGTGGGGTGGTCGTCAGGGGCCCCGCTGTTACTGTGCAACTTACTCTGTTGACCTTTCAGGGATCTTCTTGCAAGTAAAAGCTCACTGGAAACCAGAAAGAGCTGATGTGCAAAGGGCAGAGATGTCCCCTGCACTCAGCACTTTCACACGCATACGTGAAAACCAGCTAGTCAGTGGTGAACTAAGCTTTGCTCCCTTGGCTGTTTCCAAGGCTGTGGAACTTCATGCCTAGGGCAAGAGTGGCCTCCAGCTGGGCAACACCCACTCACTGAGCTTTCCAGAGCAGAAGGGCTGACCCATTGAGAGAGGGTACTAGGAACATGCACATGCTCCCTCAGCAGCTATGTTCGTCACTCGGGCTGTGGATATCACAGTCTAATGGTCACATCAGCTGAGCTGTAAAATGCCTACTCTCTTGTGGGCTCTTGAAGCCTGAGACTGAGCCAGGGTCAGGTCTGAGAATCCTGGAGAGGTAATGGGAAGCCCCTGTGGTGCAGATAGCATTCAAGCCCCCACTCTGAAGGGAAAGACAAAACAAAGTCAAGCCAAGCAGCTTGATTTGATACTTGATTTGCTAGTTTTGAGCCCCAGGTTCTGGAGGCAACCATACCCACATAAGGGGATCTGAGGGTTTTCTGGGTGTGTTCACACCAGGATGCTCACACTATGGAAATGGGAGCTTCCAGTTGCCCTGGGAAACAGCTGAGCTAAGAAAACATTTTCAGCCAGACATCAGGCCCTAAAGCCATAAAAGAAGTGATCAGTTAGACTCACCAAAAAGTGAACTTTCATGTCAGAAGACTACCACCACATCAAAACAAAGGACAAACTAGAAACAAACTCTGAAACACAATGAGAAAAATTATTATATATGATGTGGAAAGACATTCTAAAAGTCGGAGATTAACACTGCAACAGAAAAATTGGGTAAATGATATGAACAGGCACGTGGAATAAAGGCTGCAATTATGCAGTATAAGACCTGCTAACCCACATGTAAATCCAAATGTTCTTTTTTTTTTTTTTTTTTTTTTTTTTGCCATCAGAGAATTGGGTAAACAGGTACTCCATAAACCCTTAATTGATATGCAAATTAGTTTGAGACTTGCCTATAATAATCTCAAATTTTCCTGACTCTCAACTGTTCTGGTCAGTCCAATTCTAGGAATGAGCTTTAGAAACTCACATGACTGCATTTATAAGGGTACAATATTAGAATTGACCCAAATATCTATTATTGCATAGTTGTAGTAAAAATAAATATTGTGAAATTAATAATTTACCTAAGAGACAGACTTCCATCTACTGACATGAAAAGATTTTAAAATACATTTTACAAATGACTTTCAGAGTGGTAAAGATTCCATTTTTTTCTTTAATAACATATTTTTATGTATTTACCCATTGAACAGCTTGGGAGTAGATATCCCTAGACTTCTTGTATGGCTGCCTCCAAGGTGGGAGGAAGGTGTATGGGGAGGGTGAGGAATTTTACTCTGTTAAAATTCTGTATTTTTTTTTTATACCAAGACCATATTATTTTTCCAATCAGAAAAAAAAAAAAAAAAAGCTATAAAAAAACGAAGACAAAATGGTGCTTGTGGCAAACTCAGGATTACCCACAGCAAGCCACTCATCCTCTGTACACTACTGAATATCTAATATCTAATATCTAATTTCTCTGAGTTTTTCCAACCTGGAAGAATAGCTGGAGGAGATAGGATGGGGAAACATTTGGCTACTCCCAAATGTTTTCTCCCCCTAGGTTGAAGAGGAGTCTAATTCTGCTCATCCTATGGCTGAGTTTCTCTGCTGATCTGTGGGTGGTTCTGACAAAACCAAGGTAACAGACCCTAAAAAGCCATGTGGTCTAGGCCACTGCTTGGTATTGGTAAACTACCTGAGATTAGCCGGGCGCGGCGGCGCACGCCTGTAATCCCAGCACTTTGGGAGGCTGAGGCAGGAGGATCGCGAGTTCAAAGCCAGCCTCAGCAATGGTGAGGCACTTAGAAACTCAGTGAGACCCTGTCTCTAAATAAAATACAAAAAGGGCCAGGGATGTGGCCCAGTGGTCGAGTGCCCCTGAGTTCAATCCCTGGTACACACACACACACACACACACACACACACACACACAAAAAAAAAAAACTACCTGAGATTGGCTGGTGATGCTGGTCGTGTTTGGCCCCGCCCAGGGATGGCTGGTACACCCCTTGATCACAGTGATTTCCTCTGGGCTTGTGTCTTCATTTGTCCTAACTGGTCCTTCATCAGGCTTTTGATAAACAAGCACTGTTCTTTCCTCACTTTCCTTTACATCAAGTTCTGGGATTTTTTTTTTCTTTTTCCCCTTCCTCCCTTCCTCCCTTCCTCCCTTCCTCCCTCCCTTCCTTCCTTCTATCTCCTTAGTAAAATTTATTGCTATTTTGCCAATAAGAATAGTCATTTAATTCTTCCCATTCATGGGTAAATGAGTGCTGATATTTTAAAATGTTCCTCCTTTCTGGGGGATATGTGCACAGAGCTAAATCAAATACATCAATTATTTTAAATATTTTAAGTGAATACCGTAATTCACACAGTGACACGGCTACAATCAGAGAAGGAGGGAGAATGCATCCTGGGCAGGGCGGAGCCACAGGAAGGATAAGGGCTGTCTCCCAGGTGAGCCGCATCTCGGCCTGGGCTTTGCTCCTCTTCTCCGTGGGTCCTCTAAGTATGCATCCATGGCTGATCTTTAGAATATCATTTTAAAGCTCATGTATAAAGTGGTCGGTTCAAGTTTTGATGTCTGAATCTCAGCGCAGGAGCACGTCTGCCCCCGTCACCATAACACGGATACAGGACACCAGCAGTCCACCACGTTGGCCCATGTGGCATGTGTTGTTACACCCAAGCATCCTGGTGTCCACCGCCAGCCACGTGGCACTACAGGGCAGTTCGGCTTTTGGAGGACTCCGTGCACGTGGAATAACACAGTGTGCAAACTCCACGCAGCTGAACCTCCGAGGTTCACAGAGCTGCGCACTATGGTTTCTTTCTGTTATTTCCCGGCTGCATTTGGTCGAGGGGAACCATGGGGTTTGTTACCCACTGGAAAACATTGGAGGGCTTCTGATGCTTGGTGATTATGAACCCACCTGCTATTAACCTCTGGTCCATATTTCTGGGTGAAGTAAGTTTTTATTTCTTTAGGGCAAATAACCAGGTGTGGGATTGCTGGGTTCTATGACATGTACATGTTTAATTTCTTAAGAAATTGAATCTTTATAAATAATATTGCATTTTTTAAATTTAATTTTCCAATTGTTTGTTACTGTCTCTATAAATGTAATTGGGTTTTGTGTATTGATATTTTATTCTATAATCTTGAAAAATCATTTATTGGTTCTTAGGAGGCTTTTATTTAATTTTGGGGATTTTTTTAAAAAAAGTTCACATCCTCTGAGAGTAGGGGTGCTTTTATTTCTTCATTTACAATCTGTATGCTTTGACTTTCCTCTTCTTGCCTATTGAATAGGGCAAGGGTTCCAGTCTGATGTGAAAGGGGAGTGAGGAGAGATGATATCTTCACTTTCTTCCTCCTCTTGGGGGACTAACAAGTAGTTCACTGGTAAGTACAATCTTAGCAGAAGTTTTGTTCTTTTGTTCTGTTTACAAACGTCCTTGATCAGGTGTTCCTTCCATTGTTTAGTATACTAAGATTTTTTTTAAATTTTATTTTCTTATATATGACAGCAGAAGGCATTACACTTCTTATTATAAATATAGAGCACATTTTCTCATATCTCTGGTTGTATACTGCTAAGAAGTTTTTTCCCCTTTCTTTCACATCCATTTATAGTAGATGTGAAGTTTCATTAAGTATTTTTTCTCTGTCAATTGACATGATCATGAGCTTGAACCTCTTCAGAGTGTTAATTTTACTGATTCATTTTTAGATATTGACCAACTTTGCATTCCTGGGATGAATCCCACCCAGCTCTGGTTCTGTTTTCATGCTGTGTGTTTCAAAGGTTAACATTTTGCCCTGCAGCCTTCTTTCCTTACACCCTTTCTGTCTGCTTTTTGAGTCTGGGCAATGCTGGCTTCTTGGAGGGCTTCCAGGTGTGGCTAATACCAATGGTCCTGCCATGAACTGGTTTTAAGTCTTTGGGGCACAAATGTGCAGATTCCCAGAATAAGTTTGAATGATTCTGCTCTGAAGAAAGTTGACCACTACATCATGTGTGGTGGATACTGCTGGTGCCCAGCTGCTGGCCATTCTGTCTTTCCTCCTTTGGAGGAACGCACTAACCCACACCCTTTCAGCTGGAGTTGACCAGATGGTCTGGTGCTGGCCAATGAGATTCAGATGGAAATATTTGGAGTTAAATTTCTAGAAAATCATTAGTGATGCTGATTAAAGTGACAGACTCCACTGGAAATAACTCATTTTCTTCCTGCTTTCTCTCTGGAAGACCCTGATAATGCTTGGGCATGGAGTCATCACCTTCAACCAAGAGCATGAATGCTACCCTCCAAGGGTGAGGAAGGGGAGCTCCTGGATTCCTGACTTACTTGTGGTAGCTTGGCACTACACACCCCTGGACTGGTATGACCTGAGGCAGTGGCCTCCACTTTACTTGCTCACCCACCTGCCATCAGGTGCTGCTTCCTGAGGCCAAAGGCAGCATTCAGAGAGCTGGCCCAGCTGGACTTCACTCTTCTTTGAATATCTCCTGAGACAGTGTTCTGCAGCAGAGAGGAATTTGTCCAGAAAGGAACATGAAGGCCATCTTGTGCATGACCATCTCTAACAAAGATACCAATGCTGAGTGGAGACTCAGGGTGGCATGGCATTGGCTCCAGGACCTGCAGGCCTGGGCCTGAGGCCTCACTCCTTCCAAGCCCTGAACATGCTAATGCATTCCATACACATCCAGGGGTCTTACCAGCCCCAATTACATCACATTGAAAAAAAAAAAAAAAAAAACTATCTCCTTCCTCATAAGGTTAATTGTTGCCACCTGCAGCAATGAGACTGCAGGAAAGAAATCGGAGGCAGACTGGGAACGAGAGTTTCCTTTATTGTTCCTTCTTCTTCTTCCTTTCTCTATCTTTTGTTCTCTCCCCGTCCACCTCCACAGTCTCTTTTAATACTCTTTACCCACAACAGGTGCATTAGTTCTCTTAAAAGGCATACACGTGTCTCATCACAAGCTTGACTTACTGCTACAGCACATAGTACCCATGAGCTATTATAAAAGTCAGGTATAAGTTGTAGTAAGCAAAGCCTTGCTTCTGACAAACAAGTGAGTGCCCCTCTTGGCTCTCATCCAGCCACCATCTTAGAGCTACTTCCTCATCAAAGACTCTTACATTTCCTCCTTTTTGTTTTAAAAGAGGGATAGCTTAAATGGATGGGTGGCGACCCTCACCACATCAGGATCGACTCTGCCTGTCTTAGGCATCTGCATGTGCAACCGACATTCTTACCCATCATCAGATAATCAAGGCCATAGATAGAGTGCCCTTGACTCCTGTCTTAGGTTGATATGTTGGTCACATGAGACTTTCCCATCTTTGACTACCAGCCATCGAATAGAGCCAACCAACCATGAGAAGATGCTCCCATTCCTAAGGCGGCAAGCACATTTTTCTTTGCACTGATGAGCCAAGTTCCATTAAGCAGCGTACTGAGTTCTCTAGACAAATCAGCTGCCCTATTAAGGTTAAGAAAAGGGATACCCATAAGGCATTGTCCTGTGTAATGTCCTAAACATCCTATGGTAGAAAGATCTGCCAAAATGTCCACTTGCTCTTGGAGAAAATCAACACATTGATTGAGAACAATTCCAAAATGTAGATGCTGATTTAGGAGGCCCTGTGCATGCAGAGCAGAGGCCACACTGATGGTGAGGTTGTTTAATGCTTGAGCAGTAGGGATGCCTGTAGTGATTGCATTAAAACCTCACCAGCAGTGTCATTGTCTATGTCTAGACAATGCCACTGGCAAGTCTTCAGGGCCTGCTCAGACTGGCATTAAGATGTACCCAGGAACTCAAGCAACAATCATTAGAGGAAAGGCAGTGCCATTCCAGCACTGAGTCAAGAAGCAAGTTGTAGGAGTGCAATTCAAACTATCATTAAAAATATAACTATTAGATCTTAGGTCAGGTGTTTTAGTTTTAGTTTGAAGTTTTAGTTTTAGTTTTAGCTCTGAAGTTGATCTCTGTTTACATATATTGCTGCTTGAGCTCCCATAAACATTAGCTGGCAAAAAATCACTTTTAGAACAGATTAAAGAAAGGCTGAGAGTATTTAACTTTTTGTTGAAAAGTAAAAAAATATTTTGTTTACAGTACTCTTATTTGGAGCAGCTGGAACATTTGAGCCTCTGCATACACAGCAACCTTTTATGAACCCTTATATAGAATCACACACATCTGTTTACACCTGTTGAAACTTTAACCTGTTTCACTGATGACAAAGACCAATTTATGAAAACAATCAATATCTGATGGCATATTTAACAGTGAGCAATTTAATCTTGTAAATTAATCAGCTGTTTAAAAAAGTTAATTACAAATAAATAATCCCATGTCAAATACCAAAATATCAGGCTGAACAATATTAGTCATTTTCCTTGCTGAAGAGAAGTCCTAGAGATACTTGTGAATTAACTTTGAAGGTACCTTCATTTTTTATTTGTTTACCCAATTTGAATTGAACACTTTTGACTTAAATAAATTAAAGGTATTTGGATCCATTTTTTAAAAAATTAATTTTCATGAGTGCTTGGTTTTTGTTATTTGTGACATCACATTTACATGAAATCTGGACAGATGCACAGACATAAAAATAATAATAAAAACCCCCACAATTTTGCGCACACTAGAGAGAGATCCTTTCGTCCCAGACAAGAGGAATGAGACTTAAGTTGTGAGTTTATTGAAGGAAAAAGCACGCAGCTTAAAAGTTTCTTAGCTGAAGAGGCAAAGATGAGGTCCCATTGTCGGAAAAGAGATGAACTCGTACAGGTGCGCGGTTTATGTTGTTGATGTGGGTTCCAGTGTCTGTCTCCAGCCAAATATCCTTTGGAATCCAAAGTTTAAAAATTTAAAGTAAAAAGGGCTATGGCTAATCTATCTTTAGGAGTCGCCCATCTCCTCCTTTTTGTTTTAAAAGCATAAGTTTGAGTGTGCGATTAGCTCGTTTAATTATACCTTGGCTTTGAGGATTATACGGAATACCAGTCTTATGAAGTATGTCGAATTTGGAGCAAAATTGTTTAAAAGATGAAGACGTATATGCGGGGCCATTGTCTGTTTTAAGCATTTTGGGAATGCCCAATGCAGCCAAAGCTTGTAAACAATGAGATGTAACATCTTTAACCTTTTCTCCAGCATGTAAAAAAGCAAAAATCATGCCTGAGCATGTCTCTATGGACACATGAACAAATCACAATTTTCCAAAACTTGGCTCATGAGTAACATCCATCTGCCATAAATGATTGGGCATTAATCCTCTTGGGTTAACACCATGATGAGGATTGGGCAAATGTGTCACACAAGATTGACAAGCCTTCACAATTGTTTAAGCTTGATCTTTAGTTATCTTTAGTTATTTTGAAACTTTGTTGTAAAGTAATACTATTAACATGAAATTGAGAATGGAACGAGGTAGCTTGTTGGACTGCTGAAAATATAAAAACTGTTTGAGTGAGGGCATTGGCCTTTTGATTACCTTCCTGGAGAGGACCAGGCAAGTTAGTATGATCTCTTATATGTCCAATAAACAAAGGTTCTTTACGTTCCCATAGAAGGTTTTGAATTTGGAAAAACAATTTAAAGGCTGGAGTATGAGGTGCTATTGGACCTGCTAGCTCTAATTTAGGGACGGCATGTACAATATAATGACTGTCTGAGAAAATATTTATGGGCTGTTCTCTAAAACTTTCAAGAGCTATAATAACAGCTTCTAACTCTACCAATTGAGCTGATTTATGGGCAGTAATATGAATCATATTTTCTTTTTGGGTGAATACTGCAGCAGTACCGTTGGAGGAACCATCTGTAAATACATTTAATGCCTTGGGAATAGGTTGATTTTTTATTACCTGTGGAAATATAATGGGATGATTGATACAAAAAGATAGTATAGGAGACTTAGAAAGATGGTTATCAAAATTTGCAGAAGTAGAGCATCTAGCTATAGCCCCATCATTATCATTGAAGCACAAATATTCAACCTGTGATGATGAGTAGGGAGTAATAATAGTAGCGGGGTGAATGCCAAATATTTTTAAAAAAGACTTAAGTCCTTGGAGAATAAGTTTAGCCACCATGGAGGTGTAAGACCCAATTGTACTTTTAGGACAGATGGGCAAATGTATCCATAATAAAGGCCCCTGTTGCCAAAATACTCCTGTGGGTGTATATTGTAAAGAAATAATGACCAGGGCTGGGGTTGTGGCTCAGCGGCAAAGCACTGGCCTCACACATACGCGGCCCGGGTTCAAACCTCAGCACCACATAAACATAAAATACATTGCATTGTGTACAACTAAAGTAAATAAATAAATATTTTAAAAAAAAGAAAATAATGATCAATATCAGCGGTTGAGTAAAATCAATTCTATCACAATGGGCTCCTTTGATGGTCTTTTCTACCAACTTTAAAGCTTCCCTAGCATCAGGAGTCAATGTTCATGGTGAAGATGGATGAGGGTTCCCGCGAAGGATATCAAATAAGGATTTTAGTTGGCCAGTAGTGAGGCCTAGTGTAGGGCGAAGCCAATTAATGTCTCCTAGCAATTTTTGAAAATCATTAAGAGTAGCTAGCTGTTCCTTATTTATTAAGATTTTTTGAGGCCTAATAAAAGTATCCCTAATTTGGAATCCTAGATATAATATTGGAGATCTAGTCTGAACCTTTTCTTCAGCAATGTTTAGTCCATATCATTTCAAGTTTTCTGATATATCACTAAATATGGTGAATAAGACTTCTTGGTTAGAATGAGCAAGCGGAACATCATCCATGTAATGGAGGCACATAAGCTCCGGGTATTTGTTCCTGATAGGCTGCATAACTTTATCTACATAGATTTGACACATAGTGGGGCTATTAGCCATATCCTGGGGTAAAACTTTCCACTGAAATCTTTGGTCAGGTCTGTCATTATTAATAGAGGGAACTGTAAAAGCAAACCTGGGGGCATCCAGGGGATGTAAAGGAATAAAAAAAAGCAATCTTTTATATCAATGGCTATGAGCTGAAAATTTTGAGGAATAGCAATAGGATTAGGAAGCCCAGGTTGGGTAGGGCCCATAATTTGCATGGTTTTATTGATTTCTCTAAGATCATGTAACAATAGCCATTTTCCTGATTTTTTCCTAATCATGAATATGGGGGAATTCCAGGGAGAGGTAGAAGGTTCTATATGTCCTGCCTCTAGTTGTTCTTGGACTAGTAGGTGGGCCGCTTGTAATTTCTCTCTAGATAGGGGCCACTGAGGGACCCAAACTGGATTATCAGAAAGCCATGGTATTTTCAAAATTGTTTTCTCAGTGGCCCCTAAAAAATTATCCTATACCTTTTCGATGATGATTTCCTTTAAGCTCAATAGGGTTAGGATCACCTTGTAGATTTTTTCCTAGTCCTTTACCTGGAATATATCCCTGTTTTTCCATGAGACTCCAGCTTTTACTTGTAACACCTACGGGCTTGGTTGTGAGGTGTACTCCCATTTGTTTTAATATATCTCTTCCCCATAAGGTAACTGGCAAGCTGGACAGAACATAAGGCTGAAATGTTCCTTGATGCCCTTCATCATCTTCCCACTTTAAAACTGTTGCACTTTGTTCTGGGCTATCAGAATGTCCTAAGCCTCTCAAACTAGTTGAAGCCTTCTGTAAAGGCCAATGTTTGGGCCATTGTTGGGAGTTAATAATAGAAGAGTCAGCCCCAGTGTCAATTAACCCTTCCATTTCTATTCCCTGTATTTTTAATCTGCACATAGGCCTCTGTGAACAATCCTGAACCCAGCAAGCCATAGATCCCAAGCCAGTGGAGCCAAATCCCCTATTTGTCCTATTTTGAGGCATACACATAAATGAGTCATGTAGACTGGGAAGAAGAAGCAGCTGAGCAATTCTATCACCTTGGTTAACAGAGCCAATGCCTCGAGGTGAACTGAGCATAATCTTGATTTCTCCTTGATAATCAGAATCTATCACTTCTGGAATAACTTGAAGTTCGGATAAGCTAGTAGAATTTTGCCCCAGGATAAGTCCTACAGTCCCTAAGGGAATAGGTCCCCTGACTCCCGTGGGAATCAGTTGAACCCCCATCTCATGTGTTAGCAGTATTCAGGCGGTGGAACAGAGGTCCAGTCCTGCACTTCCTTTTGTCCCCCTGACAAAGGAGTTAATGGGTAAAAGGGATTGTGTCGAGGAATCATCTGGATAGGTGTTTGAGGATACTCCTTCTCTAATGCCCCGTACATTTCTGGGCCCCGAGGCAATGGGCCCTGTGCCCCATTTTTTGAATTTCCAGAAAAAATGTTACCATCAATATCAGTTTGAGATCTGCACTTACTAGCCTAGTGGTTTCCTTTTTTACACTTGGGGCAGCGGCCTGGGGCACGAGACAAGCTTGGTTTTATTTCTATCATCTCTTGCCTTCTTTGGGGACATTGTTTTTTAAAATAACCTGATTGCCTATACTGATAATAACTTTTGGGTCAAGGGACTCTTGCAAGATTAAGAGGAAAAGCACCTCTCATGGCTGATGCGACTACACTACCTGTAATAAATGCATCATTTATGTCCTTGCAAAGCTTTATATAAACAGAAAGGTCCCGGGGCTGGGATTGTGGCTCAGTGGCAGAGCGCTCGCCTTGCACGTGCATGGCCCGGGTTCGATCCTCAGCACCACTTAAACACAAATGCATTGCATTGTGTACAACTAAAGTAAATAAATATAAAAAAAAAAAAAAAAAAAAAAAAAAAAAAACAGAAAGGTCCCTTTTAGATTTCCAAGGTCTGATAGCGTCCTGACAACATTTGTTGGCATTTTCATATGCCAGCTGAACAACTAATGGCATGGCTTGATCAACATCTCCAAAAACTCTACTTGTTGTCTGTAAAAGACGATCAACAAATTTGGCATATGGTTCATTGGATCCCTGAATTACTTTAGATAAGCTACCCTATAAGTCACCAGTTCCTTGCAATGTTTTCCAAGCCTTAATAGCTGTGGTGTATATTTGAGCGTAAACTCCAGGATCGTACTGAATCTGAACCTGTAAATCAGCATATTGCCTTTCTCCAGTTAACATGTCTACATTACGATCTGGAAATCCTGCAGTCACATTTTTACGAGCGGTTTCAACACAGAGCTCTTGGAATTGAGACCTCCAAACTAAGTATTGTCCCCTGCTCAATACTGCCCTACATAAGCCTTTCCAATCTGTAGGAGTTAAATTCAAATTATTAAGAGATTCTAACATGCTTATGGAGAAAGGAGCTTGGGGACCATATGTCATTGTTGCTTCCTTAAAGTTTTTTATAATTTTAAAGTCTAAATGTTGATAGTATCTTTGTTCATTTTGATCTTCAAACACTGGCAGATCCCATAGTTCCTGTGAACTTTGACACTCAAGGGCACACAAGCACCTAGAAAGACCCCTAATAGTCTCTGCAATTGAGTCATCTCATGGGGAAGCAGAGGGCACAAATGGTTTCTCCACTTGATGGTCCTCCATTTTGGTCCTTTTTAGTTCCCTTTTGCTCATTTTCAGAGACTGTGCTCTCAAGATCACTTTCACTTAATTCCTCCTCACTAATACTACCCTCACTGGCCCTAACTGACTCAGTAACACTTTCCTGAACACCAGGTCTAGTTGAGAGCAGGCATTCTCTAACTATCTTTAACAAATCTTCAATAACCTTGACAATCCGGTTCCTTGAAATTTCTGAACCCATTTTCCCTTACCCTTAACTGCTCTGGCTAGAGACTCCTGCAAGGTTCCTCAGTTTACCTGCTGTGCCGATGAGTTCCCCATACGGGCCATCACTTGTTGCCGCCTGCAGCAACAATACCGTGGGAAAGAAATCAGAGGCAGACTGGGAATGAGTGGTTCCTTTATTGTTTCTTCTTCTTTCTGTCTTCCCCCTCTCTCTGATGCCCCCAGTCTGGTTAAATACTCTATACTCATAACAGGTACATTAGTTCTCTTAACAAGCATAAACGTGTCACAAGCTCTACTTACAGGTGTGGCATGCAGTGCCCATGAGCACAGAAAAACTCTTAGTCAATTACATTAAGGTCAGGTGTAAGTTTGTAGTGAACAAGTAAACGCCTCCTCTTGGCTCTCAGCTAGCCGCCATCTTATAGCTACTCTCTCATCAAAGGCTCTTACACTGTGGTGCACACCTGTCATCCCAGCTGCTCAGGAGGCTGAGGCAGGAGGATTGCAAGTTCAAAGCCAGCCTCAGCAAAAGTGAGGCGCTAAGCAGCTCAGTGAGACCCTGTCTCTAAATAAATAAACAAGTAAATAAACAAAATAGGAAGAGGGAAGGAGGCATTTTCCAGGAAGGGGTGCAAACTGGAGCTTTCCATGAAACAGGACTGGCTCTCCCTGGCTCTCAAGGCCCCGGGGCTGAGAGGCTGCTCCTCGTTCCAGGATCTACAACATCTGCCACCACAGTACCAAGCTCAGGGACGTGATCGTCAGAGACCTGCTGCCTTCCTCTGCCATGATCAAGGACTTAAGCAAAGAGTTCGGGCTCCCCATCTCACAGGAATACCTCACGGACCAGAAGAAGCTGGCCCTGGCCTCCCAGCCCACCCCCAACCTCGATCTGGAAGAATTCCGAGGTCAGGCCTCCACCCTCCACGCCAAGATCCTTACCCACCAAGAGAAGTACCTGCAGTGGCAAAGCACCATGCTCGGGAGGAACAGGGAGAAGGACAGCCTGATCCAGGTGGGCATCCCCCTCCCTCCACATCTGGGCCCCCACTGGGCTGGAGAGAAAGGAGAAGGGGTGCCCTTTTTTTTTTTTAAACTAGAAATTGAACCCCTGAGCCCCATTCCCAGCCCTTTTTATATTTTATTTAGAGACAGGGTCTGAGTTCCTTAGGGCCTTGCTAACTTGCTGAGGCTGGCCTCCACCTTGCGATCCTCCTGCCTCAGCCTCCTGAGCCACTGCACCTGGCAAGGGGTGTCTGCGTCGGCTCTTCAGGCCCTGGGCACTGAGATAATCTGAGCTCAGTGATCTGAGCCAGAAGCATTCACTTCCAGTCCTGGCTTGCCTTGCCTGTCCTTCCAGATGCAGGACTGCTCCCATGCATGTGACATTTACAGTAGTCCCAGCATTCGTCTTAGAGAAGCAGCCAGCACGTGGGTGTGCATCTGTGCATGTGTGTGTGTGTGATATTTTACTTAAATTGCTAAGGGTCTGGGCATCTTTGGTTGTCCAAGAAACAGAGAAAATAAAATGACTTTATGATAAAGTTTGAGGAAAAGCTGGGTGTGGTGACGCACGCCTGTCAACCAGCACTTGGGAGGCTGAGGCAGGATTGCAAGTCCAAAGCCAGCCTCAGCAATGGTGAGGCACTTAGCAACTCAGTGAAACCCTGTCTCTAATAAAATACAAAAAGGGGTGGGGATATGGCCCAGTGGTTGAGTGCCCCTGAGTTCAATCCCCGGTACAAAAATAAATAAATAAAATAAAATAAAGAAAGAAAAAAAAAAGCTTGAGGAGAGGTGAGACTAGGAGGCTGGGATGCGGGTGAGTGAGGGAAGGCTGATGGCAGGTGATCTGACTAGCCAAGACCACCCTCTGCACTCTCATACCAGGCCTAAAAGAATTTAAGGCACAAAAGTGGAAACTGTAACTTGAAGTTGTTGTCCGTGGCCTCCCCAGCCCTTGGCCTCCATTCTCTGCCTCCAGTGTCCACTCGTGTTTTAAGTCTTTTAGAAGTTTGTGTGTATCCTTCTTGTTCGTTGGTACTGGGGTTTGAATCCAGAGCTGCTTCACCACTGAGCCCCATCCCCAGCCCTTTTTATATTTTATTTAGAGACAGGGGCTCACTGAGTTGCTTAGGGCCTTGCTAAGTTGTGGAGGCTGGCCTCCAATTTGTCATCCTCCTGCCCAGCCTCCCAAGCCACTGGGATGACAGGCATGTGCCACCGTGCCCTGCAGGAATAACTTTTGAGGTGTAAGTTAGTCACTTTGAGGAACTCTAATTCATCAGTTTTTTTAAAAATCCATTATGCTTTATATGCAAGACTCTGCCTAACCCAAGGCTCCCAACATTCCCTACTATCTCCCAGATTGAGCTCTACAAACCATTTTCACTTTTTTTTTTTTTTTTTTTTTTGTGATATAAGGTTCAAAATTAGTCATTCTGCATATGGGTGTCCAATTATCCCAGCACCATTTTTTTGGAAAGCCTAGCTATTCCCCTGTTGAATCGACTTGGCAACTTGTCAAGTATTGGTTGACCCTAAATGCAGGATTTTTGAGTTTATTTCTGGATTCTCAATAACATCCCCCTAACTTATATTGATATCCTGTCTCGATTACTAGGTGTTTTTTTTTTTTTTTTTTTTTTTTCCCCCCGGTACCGGGGATTGAACTCAGGGGCACTCGACCACTGGGCCACATCCCCAGCCCTTTTTTATATTTTATTAGAGACAGGGTCTCACTGAGTTGCTAATGGCCTCGGTATTGCTGAGGCTGGCCTCCAACTCGCAATCCTCCTGCTTCAGCCTCCCAAGTGCTGGGGTGACAGGCGTGCGCCACCAGCAGCCCTTTTTCCCCTTTGGTTTTTAGGTCCTTCTCTGTTTATATTCTTGGAGGGGCTGGGCTTGGACCAGGCCTCACATGCTGGGTGGGGCTCCCAGCTGAGCCACCCCTGCCCCTCCTGGAACCTCTGCTGTCTCTCCTGTGCTCAGATGACCTGTGTCACCGCTGTGCTCACTCACAGGAGCCACGGGCCACCTTCTTGTCCCTAGCCTCCTCTGCTGAGGCACCAGCTCAGGTTTCCTCATGGGGCCTGCTTACACCACAGGCCACACACCCCATGAATTGGCCCTCACAGGTGACCAGTCAGGACGGCAGCCCTTGCTGCTTTATGTCAGTGTCCCCCGCACCATGGAAGCCCATCACTCTGACCCTGAGCCACGCTGTCTCTTCACTACAAGTCTGAAGGTGGCGTCCCCCCCCTCCCGGTGACCTAGTGCTTTGGATTCCAGTGTAGACGGTGACAGGTGACCAGCTGGCCTTGTCGTGGTTCTGTGACGAAGCCACAGCCTGAGTACTCGGGAATCGCCCTGCACGTGGGGGCCGGGGCGCCTGCTGTGGGTGACCATGGCCGCTTCCTCCTTCAGAAAAACATCACAGAAGCCTTCCAGGTCCCCAGGAGGCCACCTGTCCCCAAGGCCAAAGTGTTCAGGATTCCGCCTCCCACTGACAAGGCTGTCCACACACAGCCCCTCAGCTCCGCCATGCTGGCCAAGAAGGAGCTTTACCAAGAGACGGCCAAGGTGACAGTCCCCAGGGGACGGTGGCAGTTGGGCAACACACAGGCCAGGTGGAGGCAGGGGACAGGGCTCAGGTGCTGGGGAGTCAGTCTCACACTAGATCTGAGGTCCCCATGGCTGAGGGCCACCTCAGGGTCCCTGGCTCTAGTGAGGACTCTGGTGTCACTGCTGTGGAAGGCAGTTATCACCTAGAAAGAGAAGCCTTGCCGTGGGCCTCGACGGCCAATCCGTGTAGGAAACAATTTCACTTGTCAAAGGGGACAGTGACGTGGCCCTACAGGGTCAGGAGCTGCCGTCACACCCTCGGCTGTCTCCAAGGCCACCTGGACCCTGTTGGCCACCAGCTGCCTCCAAGGTGACGCCCACCCTGTCCCCTGACCTCATGCCTCTAGTCCCCAGGCGCCGGGGAGGAGGTTCACGTACTTACATTGTCACCTCTGAGCCACGATGGAGCCTCGGAGCATGGAGGAGAAGCAGCGGCAGGCCCAGAAGAGGTCGCGCCAGGCCTGGCTCACAGCTGGGGGCTTCCAGGTGATGGGGCTCCAGGGCAGCTCCAGGAGCCACTGCCAGGACGACCTGCTGCCACCTATCAGGGAGATCAGCGAGGTCCTCGGGCAGGGGCCTCCTTCCTCCTGACCTCCCGGCCTCCACTCAGGAGCGGAGGGACGAGGCGCTGGGGCACGTGCCCTACCCCGTGCTTGGCAGGGACAGGTGGAGCTGGGACCAGCAACACCTGGACTTTGAGCTATACAAGAAGCCACCACCATTCCTGGAGCTGCCCCCACCTCTGACACCGAGGCCTGTCACAGGTATCGAGGGGACCTCCCCAGCTGCAGGCGCCCCAGCCTCAGCCACACCATAAGCCCCACCATTTTTTTTTTTTTGTCCTGGGGATTGAACTCAGGAGTACTCGACCACTGGGCCACATCCTCAGACTTTTTGTGTTTTATTAAAGACAGGGTATCACTGAGCTGGTAAGTGCCTCGCCATTGCTAAAGCTGGCTTTGAACTCTCGATCCTCTTGCCTCAGCCTCCCAAGTGCTGGGATGACAGGCATGCGCCACCATTTGACTTTAGGCTCCAGCCAACCCCAGCTAGCATCCAGGGGCCAGAGGGTCGCTGGGACTCGAGGTGGATTCTAGCCCCGGGGTGATGTCCAGTGAGATGGGAGGTCCCTGCGCTGGGCCTGGTTTCTGAGCTAGAACATGGAGGACTTGGAAGGCAGGTCTGAGGGCTTCTACGGCTCCAAATCCATTCCCCAGGACTGGCCTCGGGACCCTTCTAGCTCTAAGATGATGCTGGATCTTCTGTGGGAAAGTGGGGGAGAGAGGGAGCAGGGATCTGGCTCCACCAGTCTCCCCAAGTCCTGTTTTCTACCTCCTCATCCCACTTCTAGATTTTTTTTTTTTTTTTGGTACCAGGGATTGAACCCAGGGGTGCTTAACCACTGAGCCTCATCCCAGCCCTATTTTATTTAGAGACAGGGTCTCGCTGAGTTTCTTAGGGCCTCATTTTGGCTGAGGCTGGCCTCCACCTTTCGATCTCCTGCCTCAGCCTCCCAAGCCACTGGGATTACAGGCATGCACCACCACGCTTGGCATCCCACATTGTTGGTTTCCAGAGACAGAATTTTGTTTGAGGAGGGGGAGAGACAAGTTTATCTAGCAAGTAGTTTGCCAGAAAAACTTTTCCGGGAGCTAGATCAGACAAACAAGTTTAAAACACAAACAGCTGCGTGAAGTAAGAGAGGCTGACAAATCTGCCGGCAGGCCACTTTCTCCCAGTGCCTGGAGGTCACTCCTGCCCTCCCAGATAAGCCCTGGGCCTTCTGAGGCTGGAGAAGCAGAGGGCCTAGCTACCACCCACTGCCCGCCACCCGCCCAGAAACGCAGGGCCTGTCTGTGTGGCTCCACCGCCAGCCTCCCCAGCCAGGGCCCCTGGGCTCTACTGGTAAAAAGAAGTCTGAGAAATGCAGGCCTGGGGCGCCCCTCTGCTCCCCTGCATCACGTTTAAGAAACATCAGAATCTGTGAAGAGAGGAGGGGAGGCTGGAGCTGGTGGCCGATCTTCGGAGCCCCCTGCGTGAGTGCAGAACTGGCGCCCCCTGGAAGGAGCCACAAGGACCTGAAGTGGGGTGTGGTCTGTGGACCCTTCCAAGCTTCTGTTCAAAGGAGTTCTGTGTGGCCTCCTGTCCCTGGCACTAGGCACTCTGCATTCTGTATACAATGCCTCGCTGCCATCATTGATTAGTAGCTGGGAAAAAAACAAAAGCTAACCAAGAAATCTGGGTTTCAGCAGGGTGTGGCAGCGTATGCCCGTCATCCCAGCAGCTTGGGAGGCTGAGGCAGGAGGATCGCAAGGTGGAGGCCAGCCTCAGCAATTTCTCAAGGCCCTGAGCAACTCAGTGAGACCCTGTCTCTAAATAAAAATAAAAAGGGCTGGGATGTGGCTCGGGGGTTAAAAGCACCCCAGGTTCAATCCCTGGAAAGTTATTTCCAAAGTCTTAAGATTTATAAATGTTCCCTTTGGTGAGATGAGTTACCCAAACCGGCAGAATGCTCGGTCCTTCCCCCAGAGCCCTCAGCCCTCGGCATTTTCACACTTCCTGGGGACTGTCCCCCTCACAGCACAGAGATCCAGGTCCCCCACCCGGGCAACTCCCACAGCAAGCTTTCTGGAGCCCCAAGTCACCCAGGTGAAGTGCGGGGACTCCTGTCTTTCCAGCACTAGCAGGGAGAGCCTGGAGAAGCGCAAGGCCTGTCAAGCCCCTGAGGTCGCCTTTGCGACACTTGCAAAGACACAAAAAGAGAAGCACTGGAGGGAACAAGCCCCTGCTGCCCCGCCAGGACCTGAGGGAAGGTTTGACAAGACGCCCCTGGGGCCTGAGGTCAGGGACCAGAAGCCCCCACCAGAGGTGGCCCTCAGGTCTTGCTGGCATCCCTTCAAGGCTGGCTCTGAGGAATGATGAGACTAGGACGCAAGGCCAGAGGGGACAGATTAACACTTTAGATTCCTTTCTGCTGGACACTCCTGACACGGGCCGGGAGGACACCCTGCTCCTAGCTGGCAGTGACAGGGACGCAGCTCCCCAGCTCTGGCCCGGCCGTGCGGCCTGGTGGCAGTGGCCACCAAAGCCTCAGAGGCCTGCCAGATTCCTGCCACGGAGGCTGCAGCCCCAGCCTCGGTTTCCATGGAGACAGGAGACATCCCAGCTAGGCGTGCAGCCTCACCGCCTCCTCCCTGCGTCTCTCTTGGAAGCTGGGACGAGCCTGGGGGCACAACCTGCAGCTGCAGCCCAGCGAGGCCCCACCAGGCGGGAGGACGCCCGGGTGCACACGGGCACAGGAGCAGACCCGTGACTGCCTGCATTGTCCACCTTCTGAAGAGGGCTGTCTGGTGCCGGCTGTGGCCTGGGACAGGGACACCATCCTGGCATCAGGACGTCCTCTCCAGGGGGTGGGCACAGATGTAGGCTCGATTTTCAAGGATCTGCCTGGACGCTTTCTTAATGTGCTCGTCCAGGTTTTCTGGAGCATCTGCGAGGGAAGAGAGGGCGTGGGTGACCTTCTGCCCCGTGATGACACAAACAGGGCCCTCGACCACTGGGCCATGTCCCCAGTCCTTGTTGTATTTTGTTTAGAGACAGGGTCTCACTGAGTTGCTTAGGGCCTTGCTAAGTTGCTGAGGCTGGCCTCCTCCCTCAGCCTCCTGAGCTGCTCAGGTGACAGTCGTGTGCTACCGTGCCTGGCTCATCCTAATCTCTTAAAATGCCCGGATTGTAAGGGGCTAGGAGCGAGGAGAAGGTCTGGTCAGCAAATGGCCAAATGGAGGAGAAACCGTTTCATCCACCAGCATGTGACAGTCCCCAGCACCAGCAGCCACTGGACACCAATGCCAGTGTCCTCGGCAATGGCGCTCTCCACCACCACCACCAGACAGCAGGCCTGGGCCTTGCACAGACACTCCCAAAGAGCCCAGGCCTGCAGGACCCTGGGGCAGAGGAGAGCAGGAGTCCCACGTGGACGCTGGCGCCCAGGAGAGGAGCAAGCATGTGCGGGCACACAGGGGACAGGTGCCACATGTACACCTGGCAGCAAGGCCTGAGCCTCTGTGTGTGCTGGAGCGTGGGAGGAGGGGGCGCAGGTACAACGTGGCTGTGGCTGGGCAGGTGCAAGGACAGGGCCCAGGCAGGCTGCCTCGAGGCTGGCCTCCAGCTGCCAGCAGGCCCCACCAGACCAGGCCCTGCCTGCTGCCGCCCACAGGACCCTGTTCTGTCCCCTCGCGAGCCCCCCTCACGCTTGTTCAGCTGGGCCAGGCTGGAGAGGTTCTGGACTTAGGCGTCCGTGCAGAACATGCCGGCCAGGAGGACCTGTGGGCCGAGGTTGGGGGAGGCCGCACAGCTCCTGGCGCTGCCCAGGGGGCCCAAGGGCCTGGCGCAGGGGTCGGGCAGTCCTGGGCTCCAGCTCTGGCCCTGGCCCAGGCCACTAGATCCCCAGAGCGGACAACGCGGCCTCTGAGACCCGAGGCGCCGCTCCCGGAGGTGGAGGAGACCCGCTAGTCCTGCGCCCTGAGGCGCTGCACGGCAGTCACTCGCCTTATCCTCCCATGCAGGTTGCGGCAGGCAGTGCAGGGCCTGCTGGCCGGGCGGCAGGAGGAGCAGCAGGGACCGTCCTGTGGCCACAGTGCTGGCGTCCTGAGCAGCTTCCCTCAGCGGCAGCAGCGGGCACTCAGGTCCCCGCAGGCCCAAGTGAGCTGCGCCACAGCCGCACGTCCCCGGCTACCGGCTCCATTAAAGCACAGCAGAACGAAAGTCCTGGCTCAGAACCGCAGCCCCACGTGTCCTTCCACCATGCCCCATGCCTGCCCCAGGGCGGCCTCACCTCGTGGTCATGGTTCCTCAGCCCGATGTGGATGGAGCGGCTGGCTCGCGACAGCACGACCGCCATGCTGTACAGGTTGATGAGGACTTTGGCCACGCACTTCAGCACCAGCTGCTCCTCCACGCCCGTCTGTGGATGCAGGCGCAGGTGGAGATGGGCCCACGCCCCGCTCCTGCCACACCTTTGGGTTTTCCCCTCTCCGTTCTTTTTGGCACCCGGGATTGAGCTCAGGGGCACTCCACCTCTGGGCCTCATCCCCAGCCCTTTCTTGTATTTTATTAGAGACAGGGTCTCCCTGAGTTGCTAAGTGCCTCCCCATTGCTGAGGCTGGCCTCCAACTGGCGATCCTCCTGCTTCAGCCTCCCAAGCCACTGGGATGACAGGCATGCCAGCTGCACCCAGCCTGGTTTTCCCTTCTCTTAGGCCTGTCTGTACTCGGGCAGGTGTCAAGGCAAGACCAGGTCCCAGAGCTCAGTGTGCTCCAGGTCACCTTCAGGAGCAAGAGCACCTCGGGTCAGGCCCTTGGCCTCAGGCCCAGCGGTGGCCCTGGCTAGCGGCGGTGGCCCTGGCTGGGGGCCTGCTCACCTTTCCAAAGTGCAGCAGCAGTGTCTCCACGGTGGAGCCGAAGTAGTAGACATTCTCCTCGAGCTTGCGCGTGCTCTCCTGCTGCCACAGGACGTGCTTAGCACCTCCCCCAGGCGGCCCACGCCTGGTGCCCAGGGTCCCCGCGGCCCAGGGCACCTGCCACACGCTGGGCCTACTAACCGCGAGGCTGGGGTGCACTGCCCCAAAGTCGCCTGTCAGCCCTAGGTCCACGGTTAGGCTCAGCGAGTCGCAGATTCTGTGGCCCATGGTCTCCATGATGATAGTTGCGCTGCCCCATTTGAGGTCATTGCGAGGAGGTGGCGATGGCAGGAGAGAAGCCCCGATGCACCAGCCTACTCCTCCTGGCTGCCCCGCGGGTCTGGAGGCTGTCACGGGGACCAGGGCATACGGGGCAGGAGAGGCGACAGCTTGGGACCTGGCCTCTTGCTGGCCTGGGGATAGCCTCTCCTCAGCTTCTGACACGCCGCCCTCCGTCCCCCAAGCCAGCCCAGGCCTGGCTCCTGCCCACAGGGACCGGCCACCCTCTGTGGCCAAGTGGGCAATGAAGCCACCGTGGGCATATCACCTACTAGATCCTGGCGGTCAGGACGCGGCCGGCGTGCTGCAGGCCCAAGAGGGCAATGAACATGTGGAGGCTCTCATTGGTCCCCTACAGCCAGCACGGAGGTCACCAGCTGTGCCCGAGGTGGCCCAGCAGGCTGCCCACCCCCACCGCAGACCCGAGAATGGCGGGGACAGGCGGTGCCCAGGGAGGATGGCATGGACTCTCCCGGGAGGGGCCAGTGCCTCCGAGGCCAGCCTCGCGGGGTCAGCAGCTCCCCGGTGCTGGGCACAGCAGAGTCCACAGTCCCGCTCGGGCGGAGGACAGGCTCCTCAGGGCAGCTGCCCAGGGCTGGGGCCAATTGTGTGTCCCCCTCCCAGGGACAGCACTGACCTGGGGTCCCCTCAGCCCTGAGACCCCCAGCACAGCCCGCCTCACCCCCTGCCACAGCCCTGCGACTGCCAGCTGTCCTGTGGCTGTGAGGGTCTCATTTGCCATGGGGCTCGTTCCCCATGCCCCCACCCCCGCAGCGAACCCTTCCGAAGGACACTGCCTGGGCCAGATCACACAGGAGGCTGCGGCTGCCAGAAAAATCTCCTCTCCCTAGCATGCACCTCAGACTCGCCTGGCACCTGGCCTGGCACCTGCTTTCCCAGCTCCCTGGGGGCCGCGTGGCTTCACGCAGGGCCCCATGGCCCCCTGTTGGGGCATCCCAGGGTCCTCCCGGCCCAGCCCCGTGACTGCCTGGCCCCCACTAGGCTGAGCCCCAGGCTATGAATCCCTAAGCGGCCACTAGACAGGAGTCAGGGAGGGCCTCAGAGACGCCCTCGGCCTGCCTCGGCCTCCTGCAGCGGGAGCCAAACCCCTGAGGGCCACCAGGGAGAGCCACAGTTTTGCCCAGGCCTCCAGCTTGGCCAGGAGCCCCAGTGCTCCCGGGAGTCACAGCCCCGCAGCCAGGCCTCAGGAGCCCGGCCAGCGCCTGCTCAGCCTCTTCCAGCCTCCACCCTGCCAGCGTCTGGGAGACGCACGGAGGAGAGGCCATGCTGGGCCTCACAGCAATGCCCAGGGCCAAGGCAGGGTCCTGGGACCACGGGGACAGGGCCTCTCACCTTGAAGATGAGTAGGACGCGGGCGTGGTGCAGCGCTCATAGGGCTGGTCCCGCATGTAGCCTGAGCGCCCAGAATCTGCAGCGCCTCGCTGATGCACTGCCAGGCACTCTTGGAGCTGAACACCTGCCACAGACAGGGTGCGTCAGCCTTGGGGGGTCGGGCACAGCCCTTTGAGAGGACACAAGCTGGGCAGCTGCTGGCTGGGAGGGGCGGGAGGCTCTGAATGAAGAAATGGGACTTTAGGACAAGACTGACCCCAGGCAAGACCTTTGGCAAGTCCTGGAAAACAGGAACCAGCCCTCCAAGACCTCACGCACCTCCTGGCCTCCTCCTCCCCTGCCCGCCCTGGGTCCACTCCTGGATTTTTAAGAACCACATAGGGCCGGGCACAGTGGCACACGCCTATAATCTCAGCAGCCCGGGAGGCTGAGGCAGGAGGATCGCAAGGTAGAGGCCAGCCTCAGAAACTTAGTGAAGCTCTGAGAAACTCAGCAAGACCCTACCCGTAAATTAAACAAAAATGGAGGGAATGTGGCTCAGTGGTTAAGCACCCCTGGGTTCAATGTCTAGCATCCCCCTCAAAAAAAAAAAAAAAAAAAAAAAAGAGCTCAGTTAATCTCAGAGACCAGGACTTGCACCACATGCTCTACCACTGAACCTCATTTCCAGCCCACCTGCCATCTTGTTTAGTATAGCTAAAAATGACACTCTGTAAACAGAAGCATCAGGAGACTCTGGGATCTACCTTATCGAACATTCTAGAAAAGGATATTCTGATATCACCAAGAAGGCCATGAGCTCTCAAAAAAACAAACAAACAAACAAAAAAAAAAACACTCCTTCTCTCAGGAAAGCCCGGCTGCTGTTCCACGGGCGGTGCTGTGAAGTCCTAAGGACCATGTTTTCTCCCATGGCCACCAAGAGCTGCTGAGACCCTGGCACGCTGGGAAGCAGCACCCCCAAGGGCCCGGCTGGACACCATCCTGCACTGCAGCTCCCAGCTACACCCTAGGGCCACCTCCCGCCCCGGGGAGGCCACACCATCAACACTGGATCAAGGACAAGGTGACCTACAGGTTGAGGAGAGAGTGCGAGGCGACACCGTGGGCTGCAGTGAAGGGCTCTCCTCCGACAGCCTCTGGTGCCAGGCTTCGGGCTGTTACAGGGCTACCTCCACCATGGCTGCTTCGATGGAACAGTCCGGAAACTGGTTCATCGAGCAAGCCCGCCAAGAGGTACGCCTTCTGAGCCATCAGCGCGAACATTTCCTGGAATGTCCAGAGAAAAACAATCAAGAAGCAATCTAAGGGCCAAGGACACGGCGCAGTTGGCAGAGTGCCTGCCTCACAAGCACAAGGCCCTGGGTTCAGTCCCCAGCACCACAGAGAAAAAAAAAAAGCAATCTGAGCTGGGTGTGCAGTGGCGCATGCCTTTGATCCCAGCAGCTCAGGAGGCTGAGGCAGGAGGATCACAAGTTGGAGGCCAGTCTCAACAACTCAGTGAGGCCCTGTCTCTAAATAAAATACGAAATAGGGCTGGGATGTGGCCCAGTGGTTGAGTGCCCTGAGTTCAATCCCTGGTACCAAGGGAATAAACAAAAAAGGAGCCATCTGCACGTGCTGGGACCCAGATCCACCCACCAGGAGAGAAGGCTATAGGGCAGAAGCCTTGTTGTGCAGGAGCAGCAGAGCCAGGCATGTTCACCAACAGGACTTGTGTCAATGAAGCCTCGTCCAGTCTTCTTCCCACAACACTCTACACAAGGCAGCAGCATGGACACCGCAACTTCTTACACCCCCAGGTGAAGCCAAGCCTCAGGTACCTGAATCAATCCAAATTCACCGAGATTCTTATTGAACTGTTTCCGCGTACAGGCGTATTCAGTGGTTAATTCTGGAGAAGAGAAGAGAAGAGAAGAGAAGAGGTGTTAAAAAGAACCAGCGCGTTCCTGAGTTCCCAAAAATGATTTCCAAAGGTCACTGCCATCACCCTTCCAATGCCCAGCAGGAACTGTAAGGAAAAATGCGTGCTGCCAGACGCCCCGGTGCATGCCTCTCATCTCAGCATCTTGGGAGGCTGAGGCAGGAGGATCACAAGTTGGAGGTCAGCCTCAGCAACTCAGCGAGAGCCTGTCTCTAAAGAATAAAAGGGCTGGGGATGTGACTCAGTGGTCAAGAGCCTGAGAGTTCAATCCTGGTACCCCCCCAATGTAAAATAAAAAATAAAAAGAATCACGTCTGCTGAGACCGGTTACCCCAAAAGTCACTCCCATCATCTGGGTCAGAGGCAGGACACCTCCAGGGCCTGCAGGAGGTGGGCAGGGGTGACAGAGGCAGGGTCCAAATCAGACAATGGAGTGGGTCCTGGTGCTGTTCACTGTGGGAGCCTGGCCACCCCCCAGCACTGCCTCTGAGTGGCTTTGATGCGGCAGTTGGTGGCAGGTGGCAGGAGCCCAGCCCAAAACCAGGCCCACACAGCACCCCACCATCTGGGAGCAGCCCACTGCCATCACAGGTGCTCAGACTAAAGCAAGAGTACCCCAGCTGTACACCTGGGGCGTGGGGGGGGTGCCTGGCTGTGAACAGGGCTGAGCTCCCAGGGCTGCTGAGCAACATGTCGGCTTCCACGCCAGGCACATGCACCCAAAGCCTGTTCTCTGAAAGCACCCACTGAGCCGGGCACAGCAGCCCACGCCTGTATCCCAGGGACTCAGGAGGCTGAGGCACGAGGATAGCAGGTTTGAGGCCAGTGTCAAACATTTAGCAAGGCCCTGTCTCAAAAAACAAAACAAAAGCCGGGCGCGGTGGGGAGGCTGAGGCAGGAGGATTGCGAGTTCAAAGCCAGCCTCAGCAATGGCGAGGCACTTAGCAACTCAGTTGAGACCCTGTCTCTAATAAAATAGAAAAAGGGTTGGGGATGAGGCCCAGTGGTCGAGTGCCCCTGAGTACAAAAACCAAAAAACAAAAAGCAAAAACAATAAAATGTGCTTCTGTTTGTGGATGATCAGTTTGACCCGCCACCAGGCTCTCCCCAGGATGGCCCCGTGGCCAGGTGTTTCTGGCTGTGGGACCTCATCAGGTCTGTCCCCTTTTGGGGGGCAGGGTCACCATGCTGCAGTTCTCCAGGCGGGGCGGCCTCGTGAGCAGACCAGAGCCCGGGGCCTGGCGGGCGCAAGTTGGGGACAGGTGTAGGGTCTCGGCAGCCACTCGCCTTGGCCTCCTCATCTATCAGAGGCAGGAAGCGGGCTCCAGAGCCTGGCACCCAGGCCTGTTCCCGTGGAGGTCACAGGGCTGCCTGCAGCCACGGAGTCCACATTCTGAGTTCCCGACATAAGAGAGTGCAAGGAGACCCAGAGGCCAAGGGGCCTTGGCTCCAGGATAGAATCTGGTGGGAGCAGGGCAGTGGCCCCCCGTGTTGGGACTGAGTGCCCATCCCCAGTCCCCGTCATGTCCACCTAAGTGACACGGGGGCGCAGTGACCACAGAGGCCAGCCCAGGCAGCTGCAAGCTTCTGTCTGAGCCAAGGCCTGCTGCTCGTCCCAGCTGCTCATCTGCCCAGGTGGCTGGACTCGGCTGGGGCTGCTCCAGGGCCAGAGTCTGCTAAGTGCCTCGCCATTGCTGAGGCTGGCCTCCAACTCGTGATCCTCCTGACTCAGCCTCCTGAGTAGCTGGGATTACAGCATGTGCCACCGCGCCCAGCCCCAGTACTATAGTTCTAAAAAATATTTTGCCAGAGCAACTGGTGAAAAACGAGTGTTTTAATATTCAGAGGAAAACAGACTTCTAACGTTCGTGCAGGTTACCAGCATGCTTGCTGCTCTCGGCCTGAATACCAAACAATGGCACATGCGAGTGGACCCAGAGGTCCCAGCGTGACCAAAGGCCAGGTGACAGTGAGCGGCTGCTGTGACAGCTCCTCCCTCTTGGTGGTCTAAAGGTTTCACCAATAGACGCAGAAGCCAAGTGACAGGCAGGGGCTGCTCAAAAATGGACTGGACACTACTTTGGGAGAAATTGGGATCGAGAACGTAGCTGTGGACACTATAGAAAGAGGCCGGGTGCGTTGTATCCCAGCGGCTCAGGAGGCCAAGGCAGGAGGATCAAGAGTTGGAGGCCAGCCTCAGCAACTCAGTGAGGCCCTAAGCAGCTCTAAATAAAATACAAATAGGGCTGGAGATGGGGCTCAGTGGTCGAGTGCCCCTGAGTTCAATCCCTGGTATGGCCCCTCCCCCCAAAAAACAAAAAAACAAGATTAAAGGAGCCCCAATTAGGGAGATGGCGATTGCGGTTAGCTGGAAGCCATAAGTTCCACCTGATAAGAAGTATGCACGTGACACACCTGCAAAGCTAAAGGCATATAACCGGGTGAAAGCAGTCAGAACGAAATGCATTCAGTCAGTCATGCAGTCGCTCAGTCGGTCGGAAGAAGAGTTCGGGTCAGAGAAGAAGAAAAGAGTCAGAGCGGCCAGAACGTAGTCCGAAGAAGAAATAAGAGTCAGAGCGGTTAAGAGTTCGGTCAGAAGAGAAGGCTGGTCGGAGTCAGGCCGAGGCTGCCGAAGAAAAAAGAAGAAAGAAGCTCTCTTTCTCTCTCTAAGCTCTCTCTAAGCTGAAGAAGAAAGAAGAAAAAGGAATCTCTCTCTTTCTCTAAGCTCTCTCTCTCTCTAAGCTGAAAGTAAAGAAGTAAAGAGTTAGTAGTCAGAAGAAGTAAAGAGTCAGAGAGATTGATGAAAGAGCCAGTGTTAGAGTTTTGAGAGATAGTTAAAGCCGAAGAACAAAAAACCTTCTTTCATCTTCATTCTGCCTCTGAGTTTTTCTCCCGTGGCATTGTGGCTGTATGTCAGGCAGCTACACAAGATGGCTGTGGTTTACTGATTGTGACAACCCTAGGCTACAATGTGCAAAACACACACACACACACGCACGCACACACACACACGAGCTGTTTATGGGATGTGTACATTTAGAAAGATCTAGGAAGCAACAAAACTGTGAAGAAAGGCGACCCCTGGGAGGGGGCATCTGAGGCTTTGGCATGGCCGCTGTCTAGCTGCTACGGGGCCGGGCTGTGTGAGTGACCACCCAGCACTGCCCGAGCCTTGCCACCCCTCGGGCCTGCCACCTGTCCAGCCTCTGCTCCATGACCTGGGCCTCTTCTGCCAGGCACAGCTCACAGCCTCTAATCCAGTTCTCATGGCTCCGGGCACTGGGTGGAGGGGGTCACTGTGATCCCTGCTTCACAGCCCAGTGGGGGGCTGCCCAGCGGGGCTTGCCCAGTCACCCCGTTACCTTGGGCAGGGCAACACCACGGGGAAAAATCTCCTCATTTCAAAATGGGCCCAAAGGATTGGGTGTGGCCGAGTGGTGGGGCCTGTTTAGGTGAGGCCCGGGGCTCAAGCCCCAGCACCCCAAATGGAACAGAATGAAAAAGAAAACAGGAAAGGGACAAAGGATTTGCGTAGACATCTTTTCAAAGTCTATATACAGATAAAGGAAGTGTGGGGTATATACACACCGGAATATTACACACCCTTAAAGAATGAAATGATGGCATTTGCAGGTAAATGTATGGAGCTGGAGACTCTCATGCTAAGTGAAATAAGCAAATTCTAAAAAACCAAATGCCGAATGTCCTCTCTGATATGTGGTTGCTAACACACAACAAAGGAGGTGGAGCTAGGGAAGAACGGGGGTACTATGGATTAGGCAGAGGGGAGTGAAGGGAGGGGAGGGGAGTGGGGTAGGAAGGAGAGGAGAATGACTCTGGCGTTAAGACCCAGCGTACAATAACTCCACGACAGGTGACCCTGCATCACATACAACCAGAAGAATGAGTAGTCATACTCCATTTATGTATTAAAATGCCTTCTACTGTCACGTGTGACTAGAACAAAGAAAAAGACACTACGACCCTATGCAATGGCCCATAAGCACATGGAGAGATGCTGAATGCAATTAATCATGAAGGGAATCCAATTTTTTTTGGTCCCGGAGATTGAACTCAGGGGCCCCAGACCACTGGGCCACATCCCCAGCACTTTTTGTATTTTATTTGAGACAGGGTCTCACTGAGTTGTTCAGTGCCTCACCATTGCTGAGGCTGGCTTTGAACTCATGATCCTCCTGCCTCAGCCTCCCAAGTGCTGGAATGACAGGCGTGCGCCACTATGCCTGGCTTGAATTATTTCTTAATAAAATAAGGGGAAAAAAAAAAAAAAACACTCAGGGCTGAGATTCAAGACGAATGCTGTGTGCTAGCTTCTCTGGAGCCCAGTGGCCTGTTTCTTATGCCTGTGGGGAGGGGACTCCCTTCCCTTTCTGAAGACAGGGAGGCCTCTCTGATGAAGGAAGTCCAATGCTGACCAAAGACTTCTTCATCTAGGTTTGACTACTTACCTACCTTTCTCCCTTCCTTTTTTGGTGGTGCCAGGGATTGAACCCAGGGTGCTTAGCCACTGAGCCATGTCCCAGTCCTTTTTACATTCTATTTAGAGACAGGGTCTCACTGAGCTGCCAAGTGCCTCGCCATTGCTGAGGCTGGCCTCCAACTTGCGATCCACCTGCCTCAGCCTTCTGAGCTGCTTGGATGACAGGCACCATGCCTGGCTTAATTCATGTTGCTGACGTGCCACCAGAGAGTCACACCCGGTCACAGGTCAAGCATAGGCTGGTCTGCCAGAAGGAGGGACAGGACAGAAAGTGGGGCCACCACTCTTCACGAATGAACGCCCCAGCGCTCACGTAGGCCTCAAGCAGCCACTCACCTTGAAGCCCCCGCCAACTTCTTTAAGGACATTTTCAACAGGGACCTTGTTGTTCTCAAAATGGAATTCACAGGCTGAAACAGGAAATGTGAAACTTTAGGGGAAATCACAGACCCCTGTCCCCCGGCCCCTAGGCAGGCAACGCACTCACAGCACCGCACTCATAGCACCTGCAAGGACGGGACAGAGGGCGGGGTGACAATCATAAACTGCTGGCTGTGGGCAAAACACTGCCTTCCTGATGTCACCTGTACCACCCGGCCTTTTCTCCTGCGGCCCTGCTCAATGGCAGTGGCATCACCCACCCACACTCCTGTGGGTACAGGTCCCTGTAAAGCTGGCCAAAGGCAGAGCGACCCCTTCCCCCAGGCTCCTGCCAAGCTTTCTTTAAAAAAAAAAAAATCTTGATTGGTCCTTTGTCCCACTTAGCCCTGGGCTCACGGTGCCACACTGCACAAGCAACGACGTGATCCGCTTCATCTGCAACCTTCCCTTCCCACTCCCCTGATCCACTTGCAGGGTTCATGCTGGGTGCGGTGGCACATGCCTGTCATGCCAGCACCTCGGGAGGTTGAGGCAGGAGGATCGCAAGTTGGAGGCCAGCCTCAGCAACTTACTGAGGCCCTATTCAATTCAGAGAGACCCTGTCTCTAATTTTTTTTTTTTTTTTGTTCTGGGGACTGAACTCAGGGGCACTCAACCACTGGGCTACATCCACAGCCCTTTTTGTATTTTATTTAGAGACAGGGTCTCACTGAGTTGCTTAGCACCTCGCTTTCACTGAGGCTGGCCTCCAACTTGCTATCCTCCTGCCTCAGCCTCCCGAGCCTCTGGGATGACAGGTGTGCACCATCATGCCGGGCTTACCTAGGACACTTGCTGTCCGGCCTTTGTGGTGTCTCTTCCTCAGCTGGCCTTATCCCCTTGATGTCACCAAAGCTTAGTGCAGAGAGTGACCCCAGCCAGTGACTGCAGAGTGAACATGTGAATTCCCAGGAGCTCCCCTACCACCAGGAAGTCTCAGGGGCCTTCCACCAACAATGCTGACACTGAGACTATGTACTTGTGACTGGGAACTGAACCCAGCAGAACGTCATTGCCAAGCTGCATCCCAGTCCTTTTTATTTTGAGACAGAGTCTCGCTAAGTTGCTGAGAGTAAATTGCTGAGGCTGGCCTCAAAGTTGTAATCCTCCTGCCTCAGCCTCCTGACTCACTAGAATTACAGGTGTGCACCTCCTTGCCTGGCTCCAAAAGGATTTAAATCTTATTTTACACACAAAAACTTACTGTTGGAGCCCCGGATGCCTAATTTATCCTCGGGCTTCCCATTGGTGATGCCACCAAGGTCTCTCTCCACTATGAAAGCTGTCATTTTGTCTTTCACTGAGCCATCGGCATTGACAACCTCAGTCTTCGCAAACACAGTGAAGATGCTGGCCAGACCCCCGTTGGTGATCCAGACCTGCGGACGCAAGGCCAGGGCTCCTCAGAGTCCCCGCGGGGCTCAAGCTGCCCCTGGGCCTCCAGCCAGGAAGGCCAAGACCACGGCTGTGCAGAAGCGGAGGCTGTGTGAAGAGGCTGGGGTTTGGAGGCTCCCAGGAGACACAGGTGGGGACGGGGAGCTGTGCCTGAAATTAAGCTCAGGACCCGCCACCCACAACCAGGAGCTTCCAAAGAGTAGGGGCTTCGCCATCTCACATGGCATGCACACGCCATCTTACGCATGGTCACCTGTCAATCTAAAAGGAGAAAAAGGGGACGTGGGGAGGGAGGGGGAAGCAGAGGAGGAGAGCGCCTGGTACAACAGAGGCTGCTCCACACACTCCAACTGACGGGACTTATTTTTATCTTTTTGGTACCAGGGATTGAACCAGGGGTGCTTCACCACTGAGCCACGTCCCCAGCCCTTTTAGGATTTTATATAGAGACAGGGTCTTGCTGAGTTGCTTAGAGCCTAAGTTGCTGGGGCTGGCCTCCAATTTGCAATCCTCCTGCCTCAGCCTCCTGAGCCGCTGGAATTTCTGGCATGTGGCTTACTTCAATCTTGATTAAGAGGCATGAGACAATTTGGGAAATCTGAATAGTGACGATACTCAGAAATCAAGCATTCATTTTTTTTCATGTGTTAATGGTGACCCAACTTTCTATCACTTAGTGGTCTATTTTTAAACTGTGACAGATGCGATAAAGAAGAGGCAGCGATCAAGACCCACCAGCTGCGAGTGCGCCCCTGCTGACCTGCGCTCAGTACACAAACTTGCACCGTCCCAAAGTTATAGATGCATGAAATTCTGTGCAACTAGGATTTAAAACAGGGCTGGGGATGGGGTAGAGTGGCGGCTTTGCATGCACAAGGCCCTGGATTCAGTCTTCAGCACCACTAAAAAAAAGGAGCAGCCTCCACCTGCTGGGTGATCACAGGAAGTGGCCCTGCAGTGGCAGTGAAGGTGGCCACTGAGACCTGACCAGGCAGAAGGGCGAGGCTCTACCTTGGAGCCGTTGAGCACGTAGTGCTTCTTGTCTTCACTTAACGTGGCTCTGGTCCTGATGGAGGCAGTGTCGCTGCCACTGCAGAGACAGAGGATGTGGCTGAGGGCATAAATCAGAGGGCCCGGAAATGGAGGGTTTGGGAGGTAAGATCTGAGGAGTGGGCAGCACCCTCGAACTACAGGTCAGACAAGAGACAAGTTCGGCTCTGCCAGCTACAGCTCGCCCCACCTCCACGCTGCTGCTGGGACATGGAAGTGGCTGTCAACGGAGGCTATAAGCAGATGGCATGGCCCAACAGAGCTTTACTTAAAGCTGGGTGCAGTAGTGCTCACCTCTAGTCCCAGGGGCTTGGGAGGCTGAGGCAGGTGGATCGCCAACTGGAGGCCAGCCTCAGCAACTTAGCAAGGTCCTAAGCAACTTGGCGAGACCCTGTCTCTAAATAAAAAATAAAAAAGGGCTGGGGAGGGGTTCAGTGGTTAAGCACCCCTGGGTTCAATCCCAGATACCAAAAAAAAAAAAAAAAAAAATATCCCCCCAAAACCAAAAAAAAAAAACCTTTATTTAAAAAATAGGCAGCAGGATGGACCTGGTCCATCTTTACTTCTGTACAACAGGAAAAAATTGGCAGTGAAAACAACAGAAATGTGGGCTGTGCGAGGCTCCCAAGTGACTGTGAGGAAGCATCTGGACACGAGAAGAGGGTGGCTGTTCCAGGTCCCCAAGCGCAGGGAAGCAGGACTGGGGTGGCCTCGTAATGAGACTGGAAGCCGCGTCCCGCCCAGCCCTGCCTTCCGCGGCCCACCCGGACTTAGGAGGCTGACTGCATTCCTGGGCGTCAGGGGCTTGTCAGTCACAGACATGGAGGTGACAGAGGCCGTGGGGGTCCTGACTCATCGGGAAAGAGAAACTGGATGGAGATAAGGGAAAGCAGACAGCGGCTGCAGGGTGTCAGGGGAGGGGGGCGGCCGGTGGCCCCACAGACAGCAGGGCCAGGCGGCTGTAGAAGGTGGCCGAGGGCACAGACCTGGACGGCTCCGTGAGGCAGAAGGCTGCGATGTGCTCACCCGATGCCAGCCTGGGCAGGTACTTGGCCTTCTGTTGCTCGTTGCCCACCAAGATGATGCCCTGAGAGGAACACACTGTTTTTATTTGTCCTTTTTTGATCTCTGTGACAGCAGAGTGCGTTCTGACACGTCACACATACATGGGTGTCACTCCCATTCCTGTGGGTGGACATGCTGTGGAGTGTCCCTGGTCGTGTGTTCACATGTGAACATGGAAAGTGCCGTCCACCCACTGCACAGTCTTTCCCACTCCCTCCCCTCCTTCCTTCACTCCCCTTGTCTCATCCAGTGAGCTGCTGTCCTCCTCCCCCTGATTAAGGGTCAGGATCCGCATATCAGAGAGGACATTTGGCCTTTGGTTTTTTGGGACTGGCTTATGTAACTTAGCATGATGGTCTCCTGCTCTATACATGTACCAGCAAATGCCATGATTTTATTCTTCTTTAAGGCTGAGTAATATTCCACTGTGTGCGCTCACACTTTCTTTACCCATCAACGTGCTGGAGGGCGCCTGGGCGGCTCCTACTTTAGCTGAGCCTCCACTGTGGTGAGCCAGCCTTGGGCGGTGTGAGGTGTGAGCACGGGCACACGGGCGGCTGCCCATTTGGGCTGGGCTCTGCCTACGACCACCCCAGCACAGGAGGTGGGCGTGGCCTCGCAGAGGCAGTCACCCTGCTGACAGGGGACGTTAGGACCCCGCCCCACCGGGGGACTCCCTGAGCGCTGCCCCTCAGCAGGACGAGCCTCAGGGCACCCTGCTCCTCCTTTTCCTGCCCTCTGGGAGCTGGGTCAGAGAGGCCTGGGAAGAATCCCAAGAAAAGGCCTCTCCTGTGGGTGTGGGGCGCTGCGTGCGGCCCGTTCACCTGAGGGGCCCTGCCTGACGCGGTGGCACGTCCCCACTCCAGCTGCTGCACACCTGAGCCCCAACAGCGCGGCGCGGACCTGCCCTCGTCCTGGCCAACACCCACGTCCCTAAGGCCCATGGTGTGCTGGGAGCCGCTCTCCCGTGGACACCGCGGACGGCCTGCAGGAGAGGACGGTGGGCCAGGGCCGGCAGCGGGGAACGCGCCGCACATGCCCAGGGTGGGGGGTGGGTGGGGGGTAGGGGGTGTGGGTGGAGTGGCGGGATGGGCCGGATACGCACTGCGCATGCCCAGAGCTGGCGGTGGTGGGGGACAGGACAAGCACTGCGCATGCCCAGGGCCACATGTCCCTCCTAAAGGCTGATGACGGCCCCTCCAGGCATGCTGGGACATGCGCACAGGATCCCCGCGGTCCCACCTCTTGCTGCTAAGTGACTGCCGCCAAGACCTGCTCTAAATGTAGCAGGGGGGACCCTCACGTGACTGCCTGTGACCCTTGCGGCCCTGGCCCAGCACACTCCGACCTCAGAGCTGCCACCTGGTCCTCAAAGGGGTCGGACCCAGCGCACAGAGGAGGGGGACCATGCGCAGGGACAGCTGAGCCAGGGCCAGGCCACGCGGGCCGAGTGGAGGACACATGTCCAGTGATCACGAGTCACGTGTGGCTAGCGCGAGTGACCTGGAGGGGGGCTTGTCCTCCCAGACCTGCCCCGACGCTTTGACCCCCTCCTCTGGAGAGTGCCCAGCCCCCCGCCCGGTTGGCAGCCCGGGAGAGCCCAGCGCTGACCTTGAGGCAGATGGCCTGGTGCGCCGCAAGGGTCACCGTGATGGAGCCGTCCAGGCTGATGATCTCCCCCAGGCGGGCGTACATGGTGTTGGAGAGACCCAGGCCCCCTAAGAGGGGGGGAGTGTTAGTCACAGGCCTGCCACCCCTCCCACCAAGGCAAAGCTTTCACTGCTTCCTATTCTTATTTTATTT
>CM046675.1:987933-1004507 GCA_025594165.1 Tamias sibiricus | reverse complement strand
CCTCAGCAATGGTGAGGCACTTAGCAACTCAGTGACACCCTGTCTCTAATAAATTACAAAAAGTGCTGGGGGTGTAGCCCAGTGGTCGAGTGCCCCTGAGTTTAATCTCCGGTACAAAAAAAAAAAAACTAAATAAAGAAAATATGTTGTGTCCATCTGCATCTAAAAATATTTTCAAAAAATACAAATAATGGCTGTATATGTGGCTCAGTGGTTGAGTACCCCTGAGTTCAATCCCTGGTACCCCTTCCAAAATAAATAAATAAATAAAAAGATATAAGGGATTACTTCAATAATTCTACATTTGTGTAGGTTGACCTAGTGGACTAGAATATAAAGTATTTGAGATAAACTATTATACGGAGTTCAAAATATATATTTATCTATTGTTGCTTAAAATATTCTGTAGTTTTCAAGTCCACTTTATAGTATCTTTAAACATTGGCAATATTTTACAGTTAAAAACATGGTTAATTTTTTTTTTTTTTTTTTGTGGTACCGGGGATTGAACTCAGGGGCACTCGACCACTGGGCCACATCCCCAGCCCTTTTTTGTATTTTATTAGAGACAGGGTCTCACTGAGTTGCTAAGTGCCTTGCCATTGCTGAGGCTGGCTTTGAACTCGCGATCCTCCTGCCTCAGCCTCCCAAAGTGCTGGGATTACAGGCGTGCGCCAACGCGCCCGGCTACATGGTTAATTTTTGCAACTGAAAGGGAAACAAAATCATATATAATCAGTTTCATAGGATCACAATGCATCTGGAATAATCACCATGGCAAAACTGTGTGTGTTGTATTTTGAGAGAGCAGAATTTGAAATAAAATCATCCGATAAAAAGGTTACTATGTGAGTTGAATCTTTGTTGTTAATATATATCTGCAATACTCATAAGGAAAATCTATGGATAACATGTCAAGCTCCTTCTCCTTTTTCTTCTTTTTCTTCTTCTCCTCCTCCTCCTCTTCCTCCTCCTCCTTCTCCTCCTTTTTCCTCCTCCTCCTCCTTCTTTTTCTTTTACCTTTGGTACTGGGGATTGAACGCAGGGACACTCGACCGCAGAGTCTTACCCCAGCCCTACTTTGTATTTTATTTTGAGATGGGGTCTTGAAAGACCCCAGCTCAAAGTCAGCCTGCCAAAATCCCCAGCCTGTTATGAAATAACTAGAATGAGACAAAAACTAAATTTGTAATAAATTAGGTAATAATCATCTGACCCCCCTACACCAGGGAACAGGGAACAAAGATAGGGAACAAAAGTCCTGGGACTGATCTGATGAAATAACTGGAGTGCTAAAATAAGGTGTACCGGACTTTTTGTGGTTTTTGGGGAAATTTGTAAGGAACTGGCAGCTGTGGCCCAAAGTAGACCCCCAAACTTGATTAACATTAACCAATGAAATGCTTGTTACTATGTATCTGCTTATATGCCTTCTAATACCTTATAAAAAGGCTTGTGACCCAGAGCCCGGTACGCTCAGTTAGCTGGAGCTGCTGAGTGTCCGCAGGCGCCTGTGTGAGAAATAAATTTCCTCTTGCTTTTGCATCCAGTGAGTGGTCCGGCGTTGGTTTCTTGGGTACGGGTCTCCAAGGGTCTTTCATTTGGGGGCTCGTCTGGGATCCAACAGACCCCTGCCCAAGGTCCACTCGGACCCACCGGGAGGTAAGCTGGCCAGCGTCCATTTGACTGTGTTTATGGCTATTGTCCTGTTTTGGGTCATTTTTCTGTTCTATGTTGTGAACCTTGTGATTATTATCCTGTTCTATTGCGCAGCGTTGGTACGTCAGCTACGTAGTTGATCTGTATTTCTGGGCAGCTTGTGGAGGAGTTGACGAGCTCGGACTTCACCCCTGCCACCCTGGGGACGCCCTGGGGATCCGAGGAGCCCACTTCTTCGGGGCACCAAGTGTATCCGAGGGATACTTTGTGTTAGTGGCTGCAGGGAGGACTCTGTCCACCCCTCGCCCATCTGACTTAGTTTCTTTTTCGGTTTTCTGCCGAAATCGCGCAGCGAAATTGTTTCTTGGCTGTCTCATTGTCTTAATTGTTTCTGTTGTCTGTTACCTAGTTCATCTTGAAAACAAAATGGGTCAAACTATAACCACTCCTTTAAGTCTTACTCTAGACCATTGGAAAGATGTCAAAGACTGCGCCAGCAACCACTCGGTACAAGTTGACAAAAGAAAATGGCAGACCCTCTGTGCCTCTGAGTGGCCCACCTTTGGTGTAGGCTGGCCAAAAGATGGAACTTTTAATATTGATATTATTTTACAGGTCAAAGAAAAGGTTTTAGTCCAAAGCTCCAATGGCCACCCAGACCAGGTACCTTATATCGTGACCTGGGAGAGTCTAGCCCGTGATCCACCTCCTTGGGTGGCTCCTTTCGTCGGCCCAAAGCCATCTCCTGAAACTCTTTTATTTTCTGCTTTGTCCCCAAAACCTTCTGCTCCTGCTCCTCCTCCTCTTCCTCCACCTATCTTCCCTAATCCTGCCCCTAAACCCCCTCCCACCTCTAAACTATGCCCTGTTTTAGGAAAACCCGCCCGTCGGCATCTAAAGCCGAAAGAAGTTATTCCACCTGATGAATCAGTCCTAATCGATCTCTTGACAGAAGATCCACCCCCCTATCAACCTCAGCCTCGCCCTGCACCGACCCCAGACTCCTCCGAAGACGAAGGAGGTCCAGATAGTACTACTCTGCCTGACAGAGACCAATCTGCTTCTTCCCCTATGGTCGGAAGACTAAGGGGACGAAGAACACTAGCTCCTTCAAAAGAAACTTCCGAGGCTTTTCCCTTGCGCCAAATCCCTGGCAATCAATTCCAATACTGGCCTTTCTCAGCTTCAGATTTATATAATTGGAAATCTCATAACCCTTCCTTTTCTAGGGATCCGGTGGCCCTAACAGCACTTATTGAGTCTATCTTAATTACTCATCAGCCCACTTGGGATGATTGCCAACAACTTTTACAGGCTCTCCTCACTACGGAGGAGAGACAAAGAGTGTTCCTAGAAGCCAGGAAAAATGTCCTGGGAGATGACGGAAGGCCCACCCAGCTCCCCAATGTGATTGATGCTGTTTTTCCTTTGAGTCGCCCAGACTGGGACTTCAATACGCCTGAAGGTAGGGACCACCTACGTCTTTATCGCCAGTTACTCATAGCGGGCCTCCACAGTGCGGGGCGTCGCCCCACTAATCTGGCACAGGTAAGACAGGTAACACAGGGACCAGAGGAAACCCCGACTGCTTTCTTAGAGAGGCTGAAAGAAGCCTACCGTAGATACACCCCCTTTGATCCTGACAGTAATGAACAGCGGGGTAACGTGTCTATGGCTTTCATTTGGCAGTCTGCATCAGACATTAGGAATAAGCTACAGAGGTTAGAAAACCTGCAGGATTATTCCTTGCAGGATTTACTGAAAGAAGCAGAAAAGATCTATAATAAGAGAGAGACACCAGAAGAAAAAGAAGAAAGACTTAGAAAGTTGCAGGAAGAGAGAGAGGACAGACTTAGAAAAGAGACTGAGGAAAAGGAAAGAGAATGAGATCGGAAAAGGAACAAAGAACTTAGTAAGATTTTGGCCACCATAGCTCAGAATAGCCAAGGATCAGAAAGATCAGGTAAGACAGATAAAAAGGGAGACTCTAGAAGGCCACAGGTAGATCGAGACCAATGTGCCTATTGCAAAGAGAAAGGGCATTGGGTCAAGGATTGCCCAAAGAAACCCCGGAACCCTAAGAAAAACACCGAGCAGACTGCCCGGCTCTTGGCCTTCGATGATTAGGGACGTCAGGGCCAGGAGCCTCCCCCTGAGTCCCGGTTAACCCTAAAAGTCGGGGGGCATCCAGTCACCTTCTTGGTAGATACAGAAGCTGAGCACTCGGTACTGACCAAGACGGAGGGACCACTGAGTAACAAGACCACATGGGTCCAAGGAGCTACTGGAGGAAAACAATATCGCTGGACCACCGAAAGGAAGGTACAACTAGTGACAGGTAAAGTCACTCATTCGTTCCTTCATGTGCCCGAGTGCCCATATCCCTTGTTGGGAAGAGGCCTGCTGACCAAGTTAAAAGCTCAGATACATTTTGAGAAAAAGGGAGCCACTGTATCAGGCCCCGATGGGATGCCCTTGCATGTGCTAACCCTACGATTAGAAGATGAATACAGATTATATGAAAAACCCTCCAGGCCCCCAGAAAACATGGACTATTGGCTCATACATTACCCAGAAGCATGGGCAGAGACTGGGGGGATAGGACTGGCCTTACAGCAGCCTCCACTCCTCATTCAGTTAAAAGCAACAGCCACTCCTGTCAACATTAAACAGTACCCCATGTCTAATGAGGCTTATCAAGGAATAAAACCCCACATAAGGTGGTTAATAGACCAAGGTATTTTGATCTCATGTCGGTCATCTTGGAACACTCCCTTGCTACCTGTTAAAAAGCCTGGCACCAATGAATATCGACCAGTCCAAGATTTAAGAGAGGTTAATAAAAGAGTAGAAGACATCCATCCCACGGTGCCAAACCCTTACAATCTACTCAGCACCCTGCCTCCAACCCATCGTTGGTATACTGTCTTAGACTTAAAAGATGCTTTTTTCTGTCTAAAACTAAGCCCTCAGAGTCAGCCCTTTTTTGCATTCGAATGGAAAGATCCCGAACTAGGGATATCGGGACAGCTGACCTGGACTCGGCTACCACAAGGCTTCAAGAACAGCCCTACTCTCTTTGATGAGGCCCTCCACCGAGATCTGGCAGATTTCTGTGTAAGACATCCATCTTTAATTATGCTCCAATATGTAGATGACATCCTGCTAGCGGCTACGACTGAAAAAGACTGTCTGTCAGGTACGGGGGACTTGTTACAGACTTTGGGTCAATTAGGGTACAGGGCCTCTGCAAAAAAGGCCCAGATTTGTCAGACAAGAGTTACCTATCTGGGCTATGAATTGCATAACAGCCAGCGTTGGCTGACGGCTGCCCGGAAAGAGACTATCTCAGACATCCCAGCGCCTCAGAATCACAGGCAGCTGCGAGAATTTTTGGGGACAGCGGGGCTTTTGTAGACTATGGATTCCGGGATTTGCCGAGATGGCAGCCCCCTTATACTCGCTAACAAAAACAAGATACCCCATTTGTTTGGACTGAAAAACAGCAACAAGCCTTTGACGACATTAAACGGGCTCTCCTCTCATCCCCTGCATTGGGGTTGCCTGACATCACAAAGCCTTTTGAACTGTTTGTTGATGAAAAACAAGGTTTCACAAAAGGGGTTTTAACCCAAAAGTTGGGGCCATGGAGACGCCCTATTGCTTATCTATCCAAAAAATTAGATCCTGTGGCATCCGGTTGGCCACCGTGCCTGAGGATGGTGGCAGCTATTGCAATCCTGATCAAGGATGCCTCAAAGCTAACAATAGGGCAGCCCCTGACCATTCTCGCACCGCATGCTGTTGAGTCACTAATTCGCCAACCACCCGACCGCTGGCTATCCAATGCTCGCCTGACCCATTATCAGTCTTTGCTACTGGATGTGGACAGAATCCAGTTCGGACCTGTAGTTGCCCTCAATCCTGCGACACTTCTGCCCATCCCTGGAGAGCCTATGTCTCACGATTGCCATCAAATCCTTGCGGAAGTGCATGGAACTCGGCCGGACCTGACTGATCAGCCCCTGAAAGATGCGGACTTGACCTGGTATACAGACGGCAGCAGTTACCTGCAAAATGGAGAACGGCGAGCAGGGGCTGCAGTGACAACTGATACCCAGGTAATATGGGCAAGTGCGCTTCCAGGGGGAACCTCGGCACAACGGGCCGAACTGATTGCCTTGACACAGGCTCTCCAGCTGGCAGAAGGTAAGAGACTTAATGTTTATACAGACAGCAGATATGCTTTTGCCACGGCGCACATCCATGGGGAGATTTACCAGAGGAGAGGGTTGCTGACATCAGAGGGAAAAGAGGTCAAAAATAAGACTGAGATTTTAGCCCTACTTAAAGCATTGTTCCTCCCCAAAAAGCTGAGCATAATGCATTGCCCGGGACATCAAAAGGGCAACAGCTCTGAGGCCAAAGGAAATCGTCTGGCAGATGAGGCTGCCAAGCGGGCAGCCCTAGGACCTCAGCTGTTAATAGCCACTGTGTTAACCGAGGCTACAGGGGCTCCTGAAGTCCCCGTTTGGGACTATGATGATAATGACCTAGACCTCGTACAGCATCTAGGAGCTGATTATAACCCATTCTTAAACCGATGGGAATACCAAGGAAAAGAAGTAATGCCTCTAAAAGTGGCAAAAGAATTCATCAACCAGCTTCATAGACTAACCCATCTTAGTGCAAAGAAAATGAGAACATTGATAGAAAGTGGAGATTCAAAGACTTATATTCCCAAAAGAGATCTCCTCCTTCATCAAGCAGCAAACAATTGTAGGGCCTGTGCCCAAATAAACCCTGGAAAGACTAAGATTAGATTGGGAATCCGTCCTCATGGACACCGCCCCGGTTCCCACTGGGAAGTGGACTTTACTGAAATTAAACCTGGCATGTATGGCTATAAATATCTTTTAGTTTTTGTAGACACCTTTTCAGGATGGGTGGAAGCTTTCCCCACCCGAAGAGAGACTGCTCAGATGGTTGCCAAAAAGCTGTTAGAAGAAATCTTCCCAAGATATGGAATGCCTAAGGTGATGGGGTCAGATAATGGGCCTGCCTTTGTCTCCCAGGTAAGTCAGTTGGTGGCCAAATTACTGTGGATTGATTGGAAATTACATTGTGCATATAGACCCCAGAGTTCAGGACAGGTAGAAAGGATGAACAGAACAATTAAAGAGGCTTTGTCCAAATTAACGCTAGTAACTGGCTCTAAAGACTGGGTACAACTCCTACCTCTAGCACTCTATCGTGCTAGAAATACACCTGGCCCTTATGGGTTAACACCTTTTGAAATCTTGTATGGTGCCCCTCCGCCCGCCGCTACTTTTTTTGATGCAGATATTTCCGATCATGTCACCTCCCCCTCCATGCAGGCCCACTTGCAAGCTCTACAGTTAGTGCAGCAAGAGGTTTGGAAACCTCTTATGGCAGCCTACCAGGAAGAGCTCAGAACCCCCCGGGCACCCCATTCTTTTAAAATTGGTGACACTGTTTGGGTTCGCAGACATCAAACCAAGAACCTTGAACCTCGCTGGAAGGGACCATATACTGTCCTGTTGACAACACCCACCGCGGTAAAAGTGGACGGAATCGCTGCCTGGATCCACGCATCCCATGTGAAGGCCACCTCCAGAGGAGACCCAACCAAGCTGCGCGCCCCCCTTTGGACACCACCAGCCATCACCCCAACCAAGCTGCGGGCCCCACTTTGGACACCACCAGCCATCGCCGCCTCCGGAGGAGATCCAGCCACTGCCGCCTCCAGAGAAGACCCAGCCTCCAGCTGCCAAGAAGCAAGATGGACCCTCCAACGCACCCCAAATTCGCTCAAGATAAGACTTATTCGCAAATAATACTGTTGTTGTCCCTGCTATCTCTGTCTGCCAGTGACCCACACACTCCCAGGCTTTTGACCTGGGAAGTGCTGTCCCAAACTGGAAAAGTTGTCTGGAATGTTTCTGATATTCATGTCCCCTATACTTGGTGGCCTAGTCTCTCCCCTGATTTTTGCCAATTAGCTGCTGGTATAACCCATTGGGATATAGTTACTGAAGATCCTGCACACTTAAAAAAAGAAATGACTAAAAATTGGGGTAAGGCACCTGGCTATATGCCGATCCCGATAGGATGTGCGTCATCTGAAGATAGATGTGAATTGGCATCCCGAGATTTCTATGTCTGTGCACAACATGGGAGGTCCAGATATGATACCTATATGTGTGGGGGAGATGATGTCTTCTTTTGTTACTATTGGGGTTGCGACAGTACAGGGGATGCTTACTGGCATCCCTCCTCTAATTGGGATAAAATCATAGTTCGCCGAGGATGGGAGAAACCCCCTAACACAAAAATCTGGTGTACAAGTGACCCTGGAAAATGGAAATGTGATTCTGGATATTGTCTGCCCCTTAATATCACCTTTACTGAGCCTGGTAAGCAGGCCACGGAATGGCAACAAGGATATACCTGGGGACTCCGTTGGTACTTATCCGGAAGTGATCTTGGAGTAACTTTTAAAATCCGACTCCGGATCAGAAATATCCCCCCTTCCCCAGGTCCCAACTCCGCCTTCTTAAATCAGCCTAAGTGGGACAGACTTCCCCGCGCTATACCAAGATGGCAACGACCAGTCACTACTGGTAATAAGACAGCATCTAGGCTACCTGTTGCCACCCAAAATCTCCCAAAGGCCATCCAAAATCCCCCAAAGGTAGACAATCCCTCAAAAATAAAAGAAAGACTTTTAGATCTTGTAACAGGGGCCTATCTGGCCCTTAATCAAACTCACCCTGAAAGTGCAAAAGACTGCTGGCTTTGCTTGGTTTCTAGCCCACCCTATTATGAAGGTACAGCTATAGTCGCTGAATTCTCTAACAATATCAGACCTTTGCTAAGATGCCTAACTAATCCCTGGTCACGTTACAAATTGCCACTCTCTGAAATAAATGGACGGGGGTATTGCATAGGAGAAATTCCTCCTTCCCTTCAGAAAATGTGTAATCAGACTATCCAGGTACCCAATGGCTATTATTACCTAGCTGCCCCAGAGGGCACATACTGGGCTTGTAAAACTGGAGTAACCCCTTGTGTTTCTGCCACGGTGCTTAATAAGCTTGCAGATTACTGTGTTATGGTTCATTTGTGGCCCAGGATAATCTACCATAACACATCAACTTTTCTCAGTATTTATGAAAACCAAAAAATGTACCGGAGAGAGCCCGTCACCATGACAATAGCTGTTTTGTTGGGGCTTGGGGGTATTGCAGCTGGACTCGGAACCGGTACTGCCGCTCTGGTACAGACTAGCCAGCTTGGGTATTTACAAGCAGCCATGACTGCTGACTTAGAAGCTATTGAAGAGTCGATTACTGCCCTAGAAAAATCTTTAACCTCTCTATCTGAAGTAGTTTTGCAAAACAGAAGGGGTCTAGACTTGCTCTTTCTTAAAGAAGGGGGAATATGTGCAGCCCTTAAAGAAGAATGCTGTTTTTATGCAGATCAGACTGGAATAGTTAGAGAAACTATGGATAAGCTCAGAGAGAGACTAGCCCAACGAAAAAACAGAGTTCGAGTCTCAACAGGGATGGTTTGCAGGCTGGTTTCATAGGTCAACACCTTGGCTGACAACATTAGTGTCCACCATCATAGGACCCCTTATAGTCCTGCTCCTAATCTTAACCTTTGGACCATGTATCTTAAATAAGATTGTACAATTTGTGAAAGATCAATTATCTGTAATGCAAGCACTGGTAATAGCTCTGCAATATAACCCCATTAGACAGACAGAACCATCAGAAGGCATGCCCCTTGAGCAGGACCATGAGTATGCAGAGCTGCAACTAGATGAAGAAGACGAATATGTAGAACTGCCTAGAGAGCAGGACGAATGGATATAAGATTTATTATCCATGATAAAGAAAAAGGGGGGAATGAAAGACCCCAGCTCAAAGTCAGCCTGCCAAAATCCCCAGCCTGTTATGAAATAACTAGAATGAGACAAAAACTAAATTTGTAATAAATTAGGTAATAATCATCTGACCCCCTACACCAGGGAACAGGGAACAAAGATAGGGAACAAAAGTCCTGGGACTGATCTGATGAAATAACTGGAGTGCTAAAATAAGGTGTACCAGACTTTTTGTGGTTTTTGGGGAAATTTGTAAGGAACTGGCAGCTGTGGCCCAAAGTAGACCCCCAAACTTGATTAACATTAACCAATGAAATGCTTGTTACTATGTATCTGCTTATATGCCTTCTAATACCTTATAAAAAGGCTTGTGACCCAGAGCCCGGTACGCTCAGTTAGCTGGAGCTGCTGAGTGTCCGCAGGCGCCTGTGTGAGAAATAAATTTCCTCTTGCTTTTGCATCCAGTGAGTGGTCCGGCGTTGGTTTCTTGGGTACGGGTCTCCGAGGGTCTTTCAGTCTCACTGAGTTGCTTAGGGCCTTGCTGTTGCTGAGGCTGGCTTTGAACTCATGATCCTCCTGCCTCAGCCTCCCAAGCTGCTGGAATTACAGGCAAGTGCCACTGTGCCCAGCAAATTAGTAAATTTCATACTTTTCCCTTCTAATATAGTTGACTGGTATTCTGTACAGTTTATTCCATATAAAACATGGATATCAGATGAAGATTATTAGTTTTTCCAACACCATCTTGTATATAGGTGTAGAAGACCTAGATACAGTATCTATGTACTAGTACAGATGAGAGATAATATGATCCTTGAGCTGGAGCTGAAAGTAGAAGTATTGTATTTTATTTAAAGACAAGGTATCACTGAGTTGCTTAGGGCCTCACTTCTGCTGAGGTTGGATTTGATCTCACAATTATCCTGCCTCAGCCTCCACAGCCACTGAGATTACAGGTGTACACCACCATGCCAAGTTTGTTTTTCATTCTGATCACTAGACCATAACGGTAGTATAACCATGTGTGGTCCTGGGATAAATGAATGAATAAAATAGAAATTTAACCTTCCATGTTTTTTTTTTTTTCCTGTACTGTTAAGCTCACTGAAGGCAAAAGACTTTTATTTTCTTTTACCAGCATTTAAACTCTGGAAAACTCGACCACTGAGCCACATCACCATCCCTATTGTGTATTTGTATACAGACAGGGTCTCACTTCATTGATTTACTTAGGGTATTTCTTTGGCTAAGCCTGGCTTTGATTTGAGATCCTCCTGCCTCAGCCTCCTGTGCTGCTGGGATTGCAGGCATGCACCACCATGCACAGCTTGACTCCTATGATTTCTTTACCTGAATATAATGTTTTTAAGGCTCTCTACATTAGAACACTTCTGTGTGTGTGTGTGTGTGTGTGTGTGTGTGTGTGTAGCTGGGGATTGAACCCAGGGCCATATGCATGTGAGGCAAGCACTCTACCCACTGAGATATATCCCCCACCATAGAATATATTTATCCAATTAAACTCTGTTGCTCAATATAGTATTACACTGTATGGATAAACTGAATTTTGTTTCAGTTGCTGTTCCTGATATTGAACTCAGGAAGTCTCAGAATAATAGTCTCAACCATTTTTATTTTTTATTTTGAGACAGAAAGAGTCTCTCTCTCTCTCTCTCTTTCTCTCTCTCTCTCATATCTCATACCTGGGATTGAACTCAGTGGCACTTGACCACTGGGTCCTTTTTTGAATTTTTTTTTATTAGAGACAAGGTCTCACTGAGTTGCTTGCTATGTGCCTCACCATTGCTGAGGCTGATTTTGAACTCACAATACTCCTGCCTCAGTCTCCCAAGTGCTGAAATTACAGGCATGCACCACCACTGTTGTTATCATTATTTTTTGTGGTACAGAAGATCAAACACAGGGTTTTTCATAAACCAGGAAAGGGCTCTACAACTTAACTGTATCTCAGCACCATGATTCTTATTATTCAAAATGTATAAGTAAAGGACTATTTAAACATGCAACTGAAACAATATATTGTATTTTAAAAATCATATAGTATATTCATAAACCATATATAGTTTATTTAAATTATGTACATATATATGAAATTTCTATCTCATTTTATTAAAATTTTGTTGGGAGCATATAATTAAACTATATGTAAGCCACTACAAATATATCTATCATTCTGTATATAGGTAAGTAGATAGAATAACTTATAGTATAATATACACTCTGTGGTATAAACATAACCTAACATGCATTGACACATTTCATAATATATGAACATTATATATAACCTCATTCTATATAATATATGATATATATTATTGAACTAAATTGCATACATTTCAAGCACATGCCACTACATTTTTGTTGTTGTTACTGGGATTCAACTCAAGGACACTCTACCACTGAGCCACCTCCCCAGCCCTATTTTGTATTTTAATTAGACACAGGGTCTCACTGAGTTGCTTAGCACCTCATCATTGTTGAGGCTGGTCTTGAACTTGTGATCTTCCTGTCTCAGCCTCAGGAGGTGCTGGGAAGACAGGTGTTTGCCACCACGCCTGGCCACATGCCCCAACATTTTAATAGGAAAATGTTATGGTTTGGATGTGAAGTTTACTCCAAAAGCTCATATATGAGACAATGCAAGAAAGTTCAGAGGAGAAATGGTTGGGTTGTGAGAGCCTTATCCAATCAGTGAATTAATCCCTGGTAGGGGTTAACTGAGTGGTAACTGAAGGTGGGTGTGGCTGGAAGGAGGTGGGTCATTGAAGCCATGCCTCTGGGGTATATATTTGGTGAGCTGAGATTAGTCTCTGTTTTCTGATCAGGTGAGCTGCTTTCCTCCACCACACTCTTCCTCCATATATCCTGCCTCACCTTGAGCCCTGAAGAATGGGCCCTTTTGTCTATGGATGGAAACCTCTGAAACTGTGAGCCCCCACATAAACTTTTCCTCCTCTACAGTGGTACTTGTCAGAACTTTTAGTCATACAAGTGAGAAGGCTGACTAAAACATGATATAAAATGAATAAAACTTGAATTCTATCAATATTATAAATGATTTTTTATAAATCATAAATGACTCATACAACAAACTTTTCCTTCTTAGCAGTTTGCTAATGGTGATCCTTTCTCCACTGATCATGGGTAGTTACTTGTTTGAGTAATACCTGGCTACTTTACAGCAAATCTGAGAATTGGCATCTATCTCCAGGAGCCAATCACCATCTCCAAATAGATTTAAGGAGGAGAACATAGAAAATATAGATAGGAATCACACTAGATAATTTTGTGGAGAAAATAGTTTATTTCTTACTTATTTGTTTTGTTTGGAACCCTGGATTGAACCCAGAAATGCTTAACCACTAAGTCACATGCCCATGCCTTTATATTTTATTTTATTTTATTTATTTATTTTTGTGGCACTGGGGATTAAACTCAGGGGCACTCGACCACTGGGCCATATCCCCAGCCCTTTTTTTGCATTTTATTTGAAGACAGGGTCTTAATGAGTTGCTAAGTGCCTCACCATTTCTGAGGCTGGCTTTGAACTTGAAATCCTCCTGTTTCAGCCTCCCAAGTGCTGGGATTACAGGCGTGCGCCACCGTGCCTGGCTATTTTTTATTTAGAGACAGGGTCTCAGTGAGTTAATTGCTTAATGCCTTGCTAAGTTGTTCAGGCTACCTTTAAACTCCTGATTCTCTTGACTCATCCTCCACTGAGCCACTGGGATTATAGGAGTACATCATTGTGCCCAGCTTGTTTTTAATATTACTTTTTCAAAAATATTTATTTATTTGCTTTAGTTTTACACAACGTGTTTGTTTTTACGTGGTGCTGACAATCAAACCTGGGACACACATGTGCTAGGTTAGTGCTGTACCACTAAGCCACAACCCCAGCCCCTTAATATTACTTTTTAAAAAATAATTTTTTTCTGAGGAGGAAATTGTTCATCCAAGGTACTGAAAATTATTTTCACTTATTAATTAAAGTAATGTCCTCAAAACATAATTACATACCTTGGTGTAATTGTTTAAGCTGCTTTATAAATTTCTGCTTTTAAAAACATTAGTAAAATTAAACAATATGTAGAATAAAATGTATATTCAATTTTTTCAATATAAATTAATATATTTTAGGCTAAAATATATAAAAGACAAGGATAATTTAAAAATTCTACATCCAGTATAATATTTCATTTCACATTGAGAACTCAAAACAGTTAAAATCCATTCAGATTATTTATTACAATTTTTTTTTCTTTTGGGCTGGGGCAAGCTCAGTTGTAGAATGCTCACCTAGCACATATGAGGCACTGGGTTTGATCCTCAGCACCACATGAAAATAAATACATAAAACAAAGGAATACAAAAAAAAGAATACAAAAAGATTCTATTTTTCTTTTTCTTTTTTTTCTCTTTTTTTTTTTTTTTTGGTACTGGTATTGAACTCAAGGGTACTTGACCACTAAGTCACATCCCCAGCCCTATTTTTTTTTTTTTTTTTTTTTTTATGGTACTGGGGATTGAACTCAGGGGCACTCGACCACTGGGCCACATCCCCAGCCCTTTTTTGTATTTTATTAGATTCAGGGTGTCGCTGAGTTGTTAAGTTCCTTGCCATTGCTGAGGTTGGCTTTGAACTTGGGATCCTCCTGCCTCAGCCTCCCAAAGTGCTGGGATTATAGGAGTGTGCCATTGTACTCCGCCCAGCCTTATATTTGTATTTTGTTTAGAGATGATAAACCAGCCTAATTCCATCTTGAGACTGGGAGCCATCCTGTCAAAAAGTTATGAAAAGCCACTTCAGTTTTCTATGAAATCCTAAGATTCTTATTTGGCTTGAGCTTATTGTCTGGCATTCATGCCCAGGCCTTGAGCTCACTCAGGCCTGGCTTTCCTTGACCAGATAACAACTCTCTCTCTAAAACTAATGGTGCCTCATAAACTTTTGATGTGAGGTTTGACTATTACTCCCCTTTTCCTTGGAATGCAATGCCACGTAGGTGATTAGTTTGCTACTTGCTTTGAATTACACATGTCTGACCTTATTAGCTGTAAGTTCCCAAGATTTTTTTTGTAACTCTTTGAACTATAAAAACCTTGTCTTCCCTGAGAGCAGGACTGACACCAAGCCCGTGTTTGGGAGGGGCAGCCCTGGCCAGCTCTCTTTGTGTGTATACAATATAAGCTTGCTTTAATCTAAAATTGGAGTTGGTGGTCTTTTCTTTGCGTCTTGGATCAACATTTTTGGAGGCCTCAGCGAGATTCAGACCACTACAAATTCTGAAGCCGGACCTTCGCTCTGGGACTCCGGGGTGGAGTGCTACCCTAGGGGGTGCGCACCTTGAGACGTTCCAAGGCCCCAGGGTGTGCCTTCAGTCCTTCGGACTACTGGAGTGAACTGCTGCATCAAAAATTAGCAAAAAGGAGCCGGGTGCGGTGGCGCACACGCCTGTAATCCCAGCACTTTGGGAGGCTGAGGCAGGAGGATCGCAAGTTCAAAGCCAGCCTCAGCAATGCCAAGGCACTTAGCAACTCAGTGAGACCCTGTCTCTAATAAAATACAAAAAAAAGGGCTGGGGATGTGGCCCAGTGGTCGAGTGCCCCTGAGTTCAATCCCCGGTACCACAAAAAAAAAAAAAAATTAGCAAAAAGGGCTGGGGTTGTGGCTCAGGGGTAGAGCGTTCACCTAGCACGTGCGCGGCTTGGGTTCAATCCTCAGCACCATGTAAATATAAATGCATTGAATTGTGTACAACTAAAGCAAATAAATACATATTTAAAAAAAAAATTAGCAAACATCCAAAAAAAAAAAAAAAAAACCTCCACAGGTAAGTGGCGCCCTAGTAACATCTGGTATCTGGTTTTGAGATCTCTTCTGGGGACAGCGAGGTGCCTGGCGAGGCACATACACTCCTGTCCAAGGCAGTAGCGAAAGGTCGCACTGCTTTCTGGTTCTGGTCGGGAATTCCCACTGGGGACAGAGAGGTGCCTGACGAGGCACATACGCACTCCTGTCCGGAGCATTAGCAAGACGTTGCACTGCTCCCTGGTTGGTTTGGCGCCTGGTTCTTGTTCTTTCGTGTATTGTCCTGTGTTCTGTTTTTTTGTTTTGTTTTGTTTTGTTGTTTTTGTTTTCTGCTTTCTCATTGTGTCTTCTCTGTTGTAAATGTAAAAAAAATTGAACAACATGGGTAATAAGACAAGTAAGCCTGATACTCCTTTGAACTGTGTTTTAAGAAATTTTGACAAACTTTATCCCCATTTTGTTAAGCAGGATTATCCCATCACCAAGAAATGCCTCCGAACATTCTGTGAGGTAGAATGGCCCACCTTCAGAGTTGGCTGGCCTCCTGAGGGCACTTTTGATCCCCAAGTGGCATGGGCTATATCTAACATCACTCTTGGTAATCCTGGCCACCCAGATCAAATAGGATATATTCTACCCTGGGCGGAAGCAACAACTAATTCCCCCACCTGGATGAAGGTTTAGATGGTCCGGAATGGACAGAGAGGGCAAGCCCTGGTTATGGCTGGGAGAACTCCCCAGGGTCCCTCAAAAACAAACCATAAATCCACTAAGAGCCCTGTCCTACAGGACTCTCTGGAGGATTCCCTCCTTCCCCCAGATGCTTCGGCTCCTCTTTATCCTCCTGCCGCGGGTGCAGTTGCAGCTGCTCCACTAACTACTCCAGTATCTCCCTCTCCCTCCCCTCAACCGCTTCCTCAATTGCCCCACTCATCCACTCCTCCAACTCTAGTCTTCCCAAAGGAGCCAGCCCCTGTTCTTTCTCCTCCCCATACCCGACAGGGCCACCCTTATGAAAGGCCTGACTCAATTGCTTCCCCTGGCCGACCTGCTGGCTCCATTTCTATTAATATCCCTGAAGTGGAACCAACTCCGGCCCCTGTTCTTCCTCTCCGCCAGATTCCAGAAGGTGGCTATGTGTATGTTCCATTTTCCACAACAGACCTTTAT
>CM046675.1:969294-987833 GCA_025594165.1 Tamias sibiricus | reverse complement strand
CACCATTTGACCCAGCTATGCCACTGTTGCTGCCTGAAGCGCTTGGAGCAACGGAGCCGCGGGAAAAACTTCAGAAGCAAACTGGAGACAAACAGCTTTTTATTCTGATAACTTTTCTCTCTGGTTCTAATAACGACTAACACACGCCAAAAACACACCCTAAAATGGCGCTGACCCGATCAGCAATTTCGGCCAAGTCACTCGAGATCCCGCAACAATCCCGTGAGACTACGGGTGGCGACAAAGGCCAAATCTCCATGGCTCATAGTCAACCGCAATTCAAGCCAATCCCCAAACAGGGCTCCTGCATTTCCCCCTTTTTGTTTTAAAAGAGGTAATGCTCTAGGACGTCTATGTGCAACCAACATTCTTACCCGTCATCCGATAATCAAGGCTGTGCCCTTGACTCCTGTCTTAGGTTGATATGTCGGCCACATGAGACTGTCCCGTGCGACTGTGCCTGTCTTAGGTTGTCCCCCTCTGGGGATCTTACCCGTCATTGGCTAACCAGCCATCCAATGGAGCCCTTTAGGATCGACTATATATGATGACTAACAGCCGTCCAAATTGTAAGGAGATGTTGCGGCTTTAAGGCAACAAGCCTTTTGGTGATGAGCCAAATTGCATAGCATATCAAATTGTTTAAAGAAATCAGCTGCCCTAAGTTCCATCAAGTAACACACTGAATTCTCTAGACAAATACCCACAAGGCATTGTCCCGTAAAGTCCCAAACAATGAAAGATCAAAATGTCCATTTGTTATAACATGTTGATGTAGGAGGCCCCATGCATGTAGAGCAGAGGCCACACTGTTGGTGAGGTTGTTTGATGTTTGAGCAGCAGACGTCTTTTTTATGTTTAGACAATGCCACCGGCAAATCTTCAGGGCCTGCTACCTGGAAACTCAAGCATCAATTATTAAAGGAAAGGCAGTGCTATTGCAGCACTGAGTCAAGAGGCGAGTTGTCAAACTACAAAATAGAATAATTAGATTAGAAAATTAAAGTTGATTTTTGTTCACATACATCGCTGGTTGAGCTTTTACAAACATAAGTTGGAAAAATGTCATATTTAGAACAAAACAAAGAAAGACTGAGGGTAATTACTGCATTAAAGATAGATTAAAGAAAAGGTAAAGGCACTTGAGAGAAATAATTTGTTAGCTGGAACCCTTGAGTCTCTGTATACAGAGCAATTTTTTACCTGTTGAGATAATTGAAATTAATGAGCTATTAAACAAATGAAGTTAATAACAAATAAACAATCTTAAGTCAAAACACCAAAATATCAGGTTATATAGCACTAGTCATATTTGTTTGCTAAAGAGAAGTCCCAGGGACACCTATAAATCAAAATTGAAAGTACCTTCATTTATAAAATTATTTACCTAAAATGAATACTCTTAACCTAAAATGAATTAAAGTTATTTGGATCCATATATATATATATATTTTCTTTTTCATAAGCGCTTTGTTCTTTGTGATGTCACACTGGACAGACGAACAAGCATACAAACATATATTTGTGACGTCACATTAACATGAAATGTAGACAAATGTACAGACATAAAGACATGTATAAAAAGAAAAAAAAAATACAATTGTGTGCACACTAAAGAGAGATCTCCTTGTCCCGGCCGGGAGAAATGACACTTAAGTTGTGAAATATTTTGAAAGACTCTTTTGAGGGAATCATTCTGTACCTTCATCTTGGTCCTCTTGATTTTGTACCTTTTTTATTAATCTTGATTCTTCAATAGCTTCATCTTGATCATTTTGATGTGGTACCTGTTTTATTAATCTAGATGGTATCCATATTGGAGAGGATTCGTCTTTTGGAAAAACACAAACAGATCCTCTTCCCCAAATTAATACTGGATCTGGACCCTTCCATGTACCTGAAAGAACATCCTTCCAGTAAACCAAAGGTTTATGTTGTTGGTGTGGATTCCAATGTCTGTCTCCAGCAGAATAACCATTAGAGTCTAAAGTTAGAAAATTTAAGGTAAACAGGGCAACTGCCAATCTGTCCTTAGGACTTTTCCAATTTCCTTCTTTTTGTTTTAATAACATAATTTTCAGTGTTCGGTTTGCTCTTTCAATAATGCCCTGACCCTGAGGATTGTATGGGATGCCTGTTTTATGGGATATATTGAATTTTGCGCAAAACTGCTTGAAAGATGAGGACGTATATGCGGGGCCATTATCTGTTTTAAGCATTTTGGGGATGCCCAATGCAGCAAAAGCTTGCAAACAATGAGATGTAACATCTTTAACTTTTTCTCCAGAATGTAAGGAAGCAAAAATCATGCCTGAGCATGTATCTATAGTCACATGAATAAATCGCAATTTTCCAAAACTTGGCTCATGAGTAACATCCATCTGCCACAAATGATTGGGCATTAATCCTCTAGGGTTAACTCCGAAATGAGAATTGGGCAAATGTGTCATACAAGATTTACAATCTTTTACAATTGTTCTGGCTTGCTCCTTTGTGATTTTTAAACCTACGTTGCAAGGTGGTGCTGTTGACATGAAACTGGGAATGAAATAAAGTAGCTTGTTGTAGCACTGAAAGTATAAATACTGTTTTTGTAAGTTCATCAGCCTTTTGATTACCTTCATGGAGGGGACCAGGCAAATTAGTATGTGCTCTAATATGGCCTACGAATAGAGGTTCTTTTCTTGCCCACAAAAGTTTTTGTATTTGATAAAACAATTTAAAGGCTGGAGTATGAGGTGCTATTGGTCCTGCTAACTCTAATTTTGGGACGGCTTGTACAATATAGTGGCTATCTGAAAAAATGTTTACGGGCTGGTCCCTAAAATTTCCAGAGCTCTTACCACAGCTTCCAGTTCCACTAGTTGAGCTGATTTGTGTACAGTTATGTAAGTCATATTTTCTTTTTTAGTGACTACTGTAGCAGTACCATTTGAGGACCCATCTGTAAATACATTAAATGCCTTAGGAATAGGTTGATTTTTTATTACCTGTGGAAATATAATAGGATGATTAATACAAAAAGATAATATAGGAGACTTAGGAAGATGATTATCAAAATTTGCAGAAGTAGAGCATTTAGCGATAGCCCAATCATTATCATTGAAGCATAAGTATTCAATCTGTGATGATGAATAGGGAGTAATAATAGTAGCAGGGTGAATGCCAAATATTTTAGTAGAAGTCTTAAGTCCTTGAAGAATAAGTTTAGCCACCATGGAGGTATAAGATTCAATTATACTTTTAGGAGAGACGGGCAAATGTATCCATAATAAAGGCCCTTGTTGCCAAAATACTCCTGTGGGTGTATATTGTGAAGAAATAATAATCAACATCAGCGGTTGAGTTAAATCAAATCTATCACAATGAGCTCCTTCGATGGCTTTTTCTACTAATTTTAAAGCTTTCCTAGCATCAGGAGTCAATGTTCGTGGTGAAGATGGATCAGGATCTCCACGAAGGATGTCAAATAAAGGTTTTAGTTGGCCAGTAGTGAGATTTAGTGTAGGGCGAAGCCAATTAATGTCTCCCAGTAGTTTTTGGAAATCATTGAGGGTGGTCAAATGTTCTTTATTTATTAAAATTTTTTGGGGTCTAACAAAAGTATCCATGATTTTAAATCCTAAATATAATATGGGAGATCTGGTTTGAACTTTTTCTTCTGCTATATATAATCCATATTTTTTTAAATTTTCTACCACATCACTGAATATATTAAATAAGATTTTTTGATTAGGGTGGGCCAATAAAATATCATCCATGTAATGTAGACACATGAGGTTTGGATATTTATTTTTAATGGGTTGGATAGCCTTGTCCACATATATTTGGCATATGGTGGGGCTATTAGCCATTCCCTGTGGTAAAACCTTCCATTGATATCTCTGATCAGGGCCATTATTGTTCATAGAAGGAACGGAAAAAGCAAACCTGGGGGCATCCAGAGGATGTAGGGGAATAGAAAAGAAGCAATCCTTTATATCAAGAGTAATAAGATGGAAATTTTTTGGAATAGCTACGGGACTAGGAAGTCCAGGTTGAGTAGGCCCCATAACTTGCATGGTTTTATTGATTTGTCTAAGATCATGTAACAATCGCCATTTTCCTGACTTTTTCTTGATCACAAATATGGGGGAATTCCAGGGAGAGGTGGAAGGTTCTATATGACCTGCTTCTAATTGTTCCTGAACTAATTGGTGGGCTGCTTGTAATTTCTCTTTAGATAGGGGCCACTGAGGGACCCACACTGGCTTATCAGAAAGCCATGGTATTTTCAAAATTATTTTCTCAGTGGCCCCGAAAAAAAATATCTTTTTCCTTTATGACAATGATTACTTTTAGGGTTAAGATTACTCTGTACTTTTTGATAATGAGTTCTTTTATGGTTAAGATTACCCTGTAGGTTTTCACATTTAACATCTGCAGGCTTGGTTGCAAGGTGTACTCCCATTTGTTGCAAAATATCTCTTCCCCATAAAGTAACCGGTAGATTAGGTAAAACATAAGGCTGAAATGTTCCTTTATGGCCTTCATCATCCTCCCATTTTAAAATTACTGCACTTTTATCTGGGAGGTTATTATATCCCAAGCCTCTTAAACTGGTTGAAGCTTTTTGCAGAGGCCAGTGCTTGGGCCATTGGCGTAAATTAATAATGGAAGAGTCAGCTCCAGTATCTATTAATCCCTCCATTTCTATTCCTTGGATTTTTATTTTACACATAGGCCTCCTTGAACAGTCTCGAACCCAGCAAGCCATGGGACTTGAGTCAGTGGAACAAAATCCTCTATTGTTCCCTTCTTGAGGCATACCCATTTTAAATGAATTATGTAAATTGGGAAGGAGAAGCAACTGAGCAATTCTATCTCCTTGATTAACAGAACTTACACTTTGGGGTGAGCTAAGCATTATTTTTATTTCCCCTTTGTAGTCTGAGTTTATTACACCTGGGGTCACTTGCAAACCTAATAAGCTTTTAGGACTACGCCCGATAATAAGTCCTACAGTCCCTGAGGGAAGAGGTCCCCTGACTCCTGTGGGAATCAGTTGAACCCTCATTTCAGGTGTTAACACTATTCGGGCGGTGGAACAGAGGTCTAATCCTGCATTTCCTCTTGTTCCTTTGGCGAGGGAGTGGATGGGTAGTAGGGATTGTGTCGGGGAAGCATCTGAGTGGATGCTTGAGGATACTCCTTCTGCAATGCCCCGTACATTTGTGGGCCCCGGGGTACTGGGCCCCGTGCCCCGTTTTTTGAATTCCTGAACAAAGGATTTCCATGGATGTCAAATTTTGAATAGCATTTATTGGCCCAATGATTTCCCTTTTTACACCTGGGGCAGTGGCCTGGGGCACGGTATGAGCTTGATCTTATTTCTCTTTTGGGATTTTGCCTAGAATTGCCTGATTGATTATGATAATTTTGCCTGGAATATCCTGATTGATTATAATGTCTACGTTTAGCTTTTGTGAAATTTCGAGAGGAAGCACCTCTCATTGAGGCTGCAATCACATTTCCTGTGACAAAGGCACCATTTATATCTTTACATAGTTGTATATATACGGAAAGATCCTTTTTTAGTTCTCCATGGCCTGATGGCTGCTTGGCACCATTTATTTGCATTTTCATAAGCTAATTGAACAACTAAAGGCATAGCTTGGTCAACATCTGCAAACACACTACCTGCAGTTCTCAAAAGTCGATCAGCAAAGTCGGCATACGGCTCATTAGGTCCTTGAATCACTTTTGACAAGCTACCTTGTAGATCCCCAGGTCCTTGTACAGTTTTCCATGCCTCTAAGGCAGCTGCATTTATCTGAGCATATATATCTGAGTCATAATCTGTTTGAGCCTGTAAGTCTGCGAATTGCCCTTCTCCTGTGAGCATGTCTATATTATAGTTTTCAAACCCTGCAGCCGCGTTTCTTTTAGCCGTTTCTATACAAAGTTCTTGGAATTGCGATCGCCAAACCAAGAATTGCCCCCCGCTTAATGTTGCTTTACATAGACTTTTCCAGTCTGAGGGGGTTAAGCTAAAGGTGTTAAGGGACTCCAGCATACTCAACGTGAAAGGAGCTTGGGGCCCATAAGTCATTACTGCCTCTTTGAGATTTTTTATTGTTTTGAAATCTACTGACTGATGGACACTCTGTCCATTTTTCTTTTCAAATGCTGGCGGTTCCCAATGTATCTGTGAGTTGTCCTCGAGAGCGCATAAGCGATCAGAAAGACTTTTTATTTCTGTTTCTAGGGTATGCAAATGCCTAGTAATACCCTTCATATTTTCTGTAATGGATTCCACCCATGGGGGAGTAGTCACTTCCACAAGTGACTCCTCTGCCTGACGGACCTTTTTCTCAGTCTTTTTAAATTTCTTTTTCCTCATTTTCTCAGGATCACTTTTACTAGATTCCTCACCACTGCTAATTTCACTGACAGCAATATCCTGAGGCCCAGGTTCCAGTGAGAGCAAGTATCCTTCAGCTTTCGCCAATAACTCCCGAATAGCTTTAATAGCTTGGATTTTTGTCATTTTTGGGTCTCTTCTAATACTCTCTTTACTGGTCTCAGTTGGCCCAGTGGAATCTATACTTTTTTGATCACTTTCGCTTTTGTCTATATACTCCTCACTGAGAACAGAGTCAGGTATATCAAGGAGTCTTTGCATAGCCTCTATCACTTGGGATTCAGTTATATTCGAACCCATCTTTAGAGCCCTTTCAGTTCTTACCTGTCCGCTCCGAAGTTCCCCGTACGGGCCGCCACCTGTTGCTGCCTGAAGCGCTTGGAGCAACGGAGCCGCGGGAAAAACTTCAGAAGCAAACTGGAGACAAACAGCTTTTTATTCTGATAACTTTTCTCTCTGGTTCTAATAACGACTAACACACGCCAAAAACACACCCTAAAATGGCGCTGACCCGATCAGCAATTTCGGCCAAGTCACTCGAGATCCCGCAACAATCCCGTGAGACTACGGGTGGCGACAAAGGCCAAATCTCCACGGCTCATAGTCAACCGCAATTCAAGCCAATCCCCAAACAGGGCTCCTGCATGCCACTTCTTGGTTTATACCCAAAGGAATTAGAAACAGCATACTATAGTAACACAGCCACATCAATGTTTATAGCAGCTCAATTCACAATAGCTAGACTATGGAACCAACCTAGGTGCCCCTCAATAGATGAATGGACAAAGAAACATGATATATATACTCAATAGAATATTATTCACCTTTAAAGAATGGTGAAATTATGGCATTTGCCAGTAAATGGTTGGATTTGGAAAATATCAAGCTAAGTGAAATAAGCCAATCCCACAAAACCAAAGGCCAATTTTTTTTTCTAATATGTGGATGCTAATTCACAATAAGGCGGGGGAACACTAGTGAAAAATAGTGTTACCTTAGATTAGAGGGAAGTGAAGAGAGGGGAGGGAAGGAATGTAGGGATGAGAAAGATAGTGTAATAAAACAGACATTATTACCATATGCATATATGTGACTAAATGACCATTATGATTCTGCAACATGTACACTTAGAAAAATGAGAAATTATATCCCATGTGTATGATATCATAGTGCATAAGTGCATTCTATCATGTATAACTAATTAAAACAAATAAAAAAATAAATAGTTAATATTTTTGAGCACTAAAGATATAATACCCATCAAGAAACAAGAAAAAATGTTTCTAGTTAACTCAAGCAGCCAGGGTGAAGGCTACTGTGCTAAAATAATGCACAGACTTCCACAGACAGCTGGGATTAATAACCTCACAACTCAGTCAACAAGTGCTTACACAACAAGCCCCAACAGAGGGACTCAAATGATCCACAGCAGCTAGTGACATCCCTGAGCCCTGCACTCCTACACCTAACCAAAAGGGCCAGAAAACACAGTGCCTGCCAAGCCTGCATATTTGGGCCTCTGCGCTAGCAAAAAAGCACCAGAGGCTGGCTCACAAACACAGCAACCAGGGAAGATGTTCCTGTGCCCTAGCAATATACAGCCACAAATCCCAGTGTTACCTGTTAATATGAAACTCAGATTCATGGACCCATAGAAGGCATTTCCTGAGGTTAACCCCAAGCAGCCAATGGAGAACACTGTGCATAGGCAATGTATAATACCCCCACAAAGGGGCTTACTGAAAAGCATCTCACAGACACCAGGCACTGTACCATATTCTCAGATACAAGCCGCCTGATCTGTGAACCCCAAAGGAGGCAGCAACCCTGCACTTCCACAGGCCACCCAGCAGTACTTCAGCCAGACCATTCTACCTCGACAATAATCTGCAATACCGCACACATTCCAAAATATACACAAGGGAGCCCATATTGTAGTGGCATCCTCTCCTCCATAGAAAATTTTAACTAAGTTTCTCCAGAAATCTTCACCATAATTGATTTTAGGACTCTAAGCAAAAGAGTCTCTACAAAAGAGTTCAAAGTAGGTAAACTTCATATTTTCCTGTTGCTGTATTTTACTTGGCCAGTGGTCTGGGAGAAATCAGCACTCCAGGTGCTGAAAGCCCCTTTACTAATTTTTCACAAACATTTACCTAGTATAGTAGTTTGTAGAAGTGTTTGTAAATGCAAAATGTGATTTAAAAAAGACAGAAAGATCCTTTAACAACTCCTCTGGCCTTGAGCTGGAGCTTCACAGAGATGTCTACATTTCTAAGAAAAGAAAAGTTACCAATGGGGCTCCATGGTAACAGCTGGCAGGGGTAAGAAAGAAAGGGGAAAAGAAGCTCTCCCCTTCCCAGGTGTTGTCCTTGAAGGGTTAACTTGCCCAAAACAGTGAAAGAAAAAGTTGCTTTTTATGTGAATTACTGTAAACTTTGAACCTGAACTCAGGGTTCAGGGGATTAATTGATTACAGTGAAAGCTATACCCCCTGGACCTGGCTGCAGCCAAATAGAACTGTTTCCTGCTATATTTAGTGCCTTGCCTCATCTGTCTGCTACAACAGTATCAGATGTGACACCACTGGGTACATGTAGCTTTTCTTTAGGAGGGCATAAGACTATGTCTTCTATGAATTAACATCACTGCTAATTTACAGCCAATTAGGGATTGTCTTTTCTGACATTTCCAGAAAGCTAGTATGTGCATGGATACACCAAAGATTAGAGGGGTTCTCCTATCAGAGGTGTGCTGATGTGACTGCTACCTCCACACCCAGGGAAACATATAGGCGCCATGGGGTCTTCTAAAGGGGATCTTCTAAAGGATTTCATCAAGATCTTCTAAAGATTGAAATTGCTTAATATATATATATATAAATAATATATTTTTCCTTCTAAAGATCTTGATGAAATCCAAATCAGGAAAACTCAATAAGAAATTGCCCCACCTCAAATAGTGCAGTGTGTAACATCATTAAAAATTTAACTGTTTGATCGTACACATATTATTTTCCATATTGAATCAATGATTGTTCCCTTATTATTTGATATAACAGTCCTCAACCCAGTTGATTGTATGTCTTCTGATGTTTTCAAGCATTACTTACAATCTTTCTTTCTATCTTTGACTTCATAGCTCACTCAGACTTACCTACACTTGCTCCTTTTAATCTCTCTTTTTCCTCTTGTGTGACTACATTCTGTCTCAATCTCACCCCCCAATGCAGGAGCCCTGTTTGGGGAGATGGCTTGAATTGCGGTTGACTATGAGCCATGGAGATTTGGGCATTGTCGCCTTCCGTAGTCTCACGGGACTTGGTCTGGGATCTCGAGTGACTTGGCCGAGATTGCTGATTGTGTCAGCGCCATTTTGGTGGTGTGTGCGGCGCGTGTTAGTCGTTGTTAGAGCCAGAGAGAAAAGTTATCAGAATAAAAAGCTGTTTGTCTCCAGTTTGCTTCTGAACTTCTTCCCGCGGCTTCGTTGCTCCAAGCGGCCATCACTTCAGGCAGCAACAGGTGGCGGCCCGTACGGGGACTTCGGAGCGGACAGATAAGAACTGAAAGGTCTCTAAAGATGGGTTCAAATATAACTGAATCCCAAGTGATAGAGGCTATGCAAAGACTCCTTGATATACCTGACTCTGTTCTCAGTGAGGAGGATATAGAAAAAAGTGAAAGTGATCAAAAAAGCGTTGCTTCCACTGGGCCAACTAAGACCAGTAAAGAGAGTATTAGAAGAGTCCCAAAAATGACAAAAATCCAAGCTATTAGAGCTATTCGGGAGTTATTGGTGATAGCTGAAGGATACTTGCTCTTAATGGAACCTGGGCCTCAGGATATTGCTGTCAGTGAAATTAGCAGTGGTGAGGAATCTAGTAAAAGTGATCCTGAGAAAATGAGGAAAAAGAAACTAAAAAAGACCGAGAAAAAGGACCATCAAGTAGAGGAACCACTTGTGTCCTCTACTCCCCCATGGGTGGAATCCATTACAGAAAATATGAAGGGTATTACTAGGCATTTGCATACCCTAGAAACAGAAATAAAAAGTCTATCTGATCGCTTATGCGCTCTCGAGGGCAACTCACAGATACATTGGGAACCGCCAGCATTTGAAAAGAAAAAATGGACAGAGGGTCCATCAGTCAGTAGATTTCAAAACAATAAAAAATCTCAAAGAGGCAGTAATGACTTATGGGCCCCAAGCTCCTTTCACGTTGAGTATGCTGGAGTCCCTTAACACCTTTAGCTTAACCCCCTCAGACTGGAAAAGTCTATGTAAAACAACATTAAGCGGGGGGCAATTCTTGGTTTGGCGATCGCAATTCCAAGAACTTTGTATAGAAACGGCTAAAAGAAACGCGGCTGCAGGGTTTGAAAACTATAATATAGACATGCTCACAGGAGAAGGGCAATTCGCAGACTTACAGGCTCAAACAGATTATGACCCAGATGTATATGCTCAGATAAACACAGCTGCCTTAGAGGCATGGAAAACTGTACAAGGACCTGGGGATCTACAAGGTAGCTTGTCAAAAGTGATTCAAGGACCTAATGAGCCATATGCTGATTTTGCTGATCGACTTTTGAGAACTGCAGGTAGTGTGTTTGCAGATGTTGATCAAGCTATGCCATTAGTTGTTCAATTAGCTTATTAAAATGCTAATAAATGGTGCCAAGCAGCCATCAGGCCATGGAGAACTAAAAAGGATCTTTCCGTATATATACAACTATGTAAAGATATAAATGACGACTTTGTCACAGGAAATGTGATTGCAGCCTCAATGAGAGGTGCTTCCCCTCGAAATTTCACAAAGACTAAACGTAGACATTATAATCAATCAGGATATTCCAGGCAAAATTATCATAATCAATCAGGCTATTCTAGGCAAAATCCCAAAAGAGAAATAAGACCAAGCTCATACCGTGCCCCAGGCCGCTGCCCCAGGTGTAAAAAGGGAAATCATTGGGCCAATGAATGCCATTCAAAATTTGACATCCATGGAAATACTTTGTTCAGGAATTCAAAAAACGGGGCACGGGGCCCAATACCCCGGGGCCCACAAATGTACGGGGCATTGCAGGAGAAGTATCCTCAAGCATCCACTCAGATGCTTCCCCGACACAATCCCTACTACCCATCCACTCCCTCGCCAGAGGAACAAGAGGAAATGCAGGATTAGACCTCTGTTCCACCACCTGAATAGTGTTAACACCTGAAATGGGGGATCAACTGATTCCCACAGGAGTCAGGGGACCTCTTCCCTCAGGGACTGTAGGACCTATTATCGGGCGTAGTCCTAAAAGCTTATTAGGTTTGCAAGTGACCCCAGGTGTAATAAACTCAGACTACAAATGGGAAATAAAAATAATACTTAGCTCACCCCAAAGTATAAGTTCTATTAATCAAGGAGATAGAATTGCTCAGTTGCTTCTCCTTCCCAATTTACATAATTCATTTAAAATGGGTATGCCTCAAGAAGGGAACAATAGAGGATTTTGTTCCACTGACTCAAGACCCATGGCTTGCTGGGTTCGAGACTGTTCAAGGAGGCCTATGTGTAAAATAAAAATCCAAGGAATAGAAATGGAGGGATTAATAGATACTGGAGCTGACTCTTCCATTATTAATTTACTCCAATGGCCCAAGCACTGGCCTCTGCAAAAAGCTTCAACCAGTTTAAGAGGCTTGGGATATAATAACCTCCCAGATAAAAGTGCGGTAATTTTAAAATGGGAGGATGATGAAGGCCATAAAGGAACATTTCAGCCTTATGTTTTACCTAATCTACCGGTTACTTTATGGGGAAGAGATATTTTGCAACAAATGGGAGTACACCTTGCAACCAAGCCTGCAGATGTTAAATGTGAAAACCTACAGGGTAGTCTTAACCATAAAAGAACTCATTATCAAAAAGTACAGGGTAATCTTAACCCTAAAAGTAATCATTATCATAAAGGAAAAAGATATTTTTTGGGGGGGCCACTGAGAAAATAATTTTGAAAATACCATGGCTTTCTGATAAGCCAGTGTGGGTCCCTCAGTGGCCCCTATCTAAAGAGAAATTACAAGCGGCCCACCTACTAGTTCAGGAACAATTAGAAGCAGGACATATAGAACTTTCCACCTCTCCCTGGAATTCCCCCATATTTGTGATCAAGAAAAAGTCAGGAAAATGGCGATTGTTACATGATCTTAGACAAATTAATAAAACCATGCAAGTTATGGGCCCTACTCAACCTGGACTTCCTAGTCCCGTAGCTATTCCAAAAAAATTTCCATCTTATTACTCTTGATATAAAGGATTGCTTCTTTTCTATTCCCCTACATCCTCTGGATGCCCCCAGGTTTGCTTTTTCAGTTCCTTCTATTAACAATAATGGCCCTGATCAGAGATATCAATGGAAGGTTTTACCACAGGGAATGGCTAATAGCCCCACCATATGCCAAATATATGTGGACAAGGCTATCCAACCCATTAAAAATAAATATCCAAACCTCATGTGTCTACATTACATGGATGATATTTTATTGGCTCACCCTAGTCAAAAAATCTTATTTAATATATTCAGTGACATGGTAGAAAATTTAAAAAAATATGGATTATATATAGCAGAAGAAAAAGTTCAAATCAGATCTCCCATGTTATATTTAGGATTTAAAATCATGGATACTTTTGTTAGACCCCCCAAAATTTTAATAAATAAAGAACATTTGACCACCCTCAATGATTTCCAAAAACTACTGGGAGACATTAATTGGCTTCTCCCTACACTAAATCTCACTACTGGCCAACTAAAACCTTTATTTGACATCCTTCGCGGAGACCCTGATTCATCTTCACCGCGAACATTGACTCCTGATGCTAGGAAAGCTTTAAAGTTAGTAGAAAAAGCCATCGAAGGAGCTCATTGTGATAGATTTGATTTAACTCAACCGCTGATGTTGATTATTATTTCTTCACAATATACACCCACAGGAGTATTTTGGCAACAAGGGCCTTTATTATGGATACATTTGCCCGTCTCTCCTAAAAGTATAATTGAATCTTATACCTCCATGGTGGCTAAACTTATTCTTCAAGGACTTAAGACTTCTATTAAAATATTTGGCATTCACCCTGCTACTATTATTACTCCCTATTCATCATCACAGATTGAATATTTATGCTTCAATGATAATGATTGGGCTATAACTAAATGCTCTACTTCTGCAAATTTTGATAATCATCTTCCTAAGTCCCCTATATTATCTTTTTGTATTAATCATCCTATTATATTTCCACAGGTAATAAAAAATCAACCTATTCCTAAGGCATTTAATGTATTTACAGATGGGTCCTCAAATGGTACTGCTACAGTAGTCACTAAAAAAGAAAATATGACTTACATAACTACACACAAATTAGCTCAACTAGTGGAATTGGAAGCTGTGGTAAGAGCTCTGGAAAATTTTAGGGACCAGCCCATAAACATTTTTTCAGATAGCCACTATATTGTACAAGCCGTCCCAAAATTAGAGTTAGCAGGACCAATAGCACCTCATACTCCAGCCTTTAAATTGTTTTATCAAATACAAAAACTTTTGTGGGCAAGAAAAGAACCTCTATTCATAGGCCATATTAGAGCACATACTAATTTGCCTGGTCCCCTCCATGAAGGTAATCAAAAGGCTGATGAACTTACAAAAACAGTATTTATACTTTCAGTGCTACAACAAGCTACTTTATTTTACTCCCAGTTTCATGTCAACAGTACCACCTTGCAATGTAGGTTTAAAATCACAAAGGAGCAAGCCAGAACAATTGTAAAAGATTGTAAATCTTGTATGACACATTTGCCCAATCCTCATTTTGGCATTAACCCTAAAGGGTTAATGCCCAATCATTTGTGGCAGATGGATGTTACCCATGAGCCAAGTTTTGGAAAATTGTGATTTATTCATGTTACCATAGATACATGCTCAGGCGTGATTTTTGCTTCCTTACATTCTAGAGAAAAAGTTAACGATGTTACATCTCATTGTTTGCAAGCTTTTGCTGCATTGGGCATCCCCAAAATGCTTAAAACAGATAATGGCCCCGCATATACTTCCTCATCTTTCAAACAGTTTTGCACAAAATTCAATATATCCCATAAAACAGGCATCCCATACAATCCTCAGGGTCAGGGCATTATTGAAAGAGCAAACCGAACACTGAAAATTATGTTATTAAAACAAAAAGAAGGAAATTGGAAAAGTCCTAAGGACAGATTGGCAGTTGCCCTGTTTACCTTAAATTTTCTAACTTTAGACTCTAATGGTTATTCTGCTGGAGACAGACATTGGAATCCACACCAACAACATAAACCTTTGGTTTACTGGAAGGATGTTCTTTCAGGTACATGGAAGGGTCCAGATCCAGTATTAATTTGGGGAAGAGGATCTGTTTGTGTTTTTCCAAAACACGAATCCTCTCCAATATGGATACCATCTAGATTAATAAAACAGGTACCACATCAAAATGATCAAGATGAAGTTATTGAAGAATCAAGATTAATAAAAAATGTACAAAATCAAGAGGACCAAGATGAAGGTATAGAATGATTCCCTCAAAAGAGTCCTTCAAAATATTTCACAACTTAAGTGTCATTCCTCCCGGCCGGGACGAGGAGATCTCTCTTTAGTGTGCACACAATTATATATATATATTTTTTCTTTTTATACATGTCTTTATGTCTGTACATTTGTCTACATTTCATGTTAATGTGACGTCACAAATATATGTTTGTATGTTTGTGCATCTGTCCAGTGTGACGTCACAAATAACAAAGCGCTTATGAAAAAAAAAATATATATATATGGATCCAAATAACTTTAATTCATTTTAGGTTAAGAGTATTCAATTAAGAGTAAATAATTTTATAAATGAAGGTACTTTCAATTTTGATTTATAGGTGTCCCTGGGATTTCTCTTTAGCAAACAATATGACTAGTGCTATATAACCTGATATTTTGGTGTTTTGACATAAGATTGTTTATTTGTTATTAACTTCATTTGTTTAATAGCTCATTAATTTCAATTATCTCAACAGGTAAAAGATTGCTCTGTATACAGAGACTCAAGGGTTCCAGCTAACAAATTATTTCTCCAAAGTGCCTTTACCTTTTCTTTAATCTATCTTTAATGCAGTAATTACCCTCAGTCTTTCTTTGTTTTGTTCTAAATATGATATTTTTCCAACTTATGTTTGTAGACGCTCAACCAGCGATGTGTGTGAACAAAAATCAACTTTAATTTTCTAATCTAATTATTCTATTTTGTAGTTTGACAACTCGCCTCTTGACTCAGTGCTGCAATAGCACTGCCTTTCCTTTAATAATTGATGCTTGAGTTTCTAGGTAGCGGGCCCTGAAGATTTGCCGGTGGCATTGTCTAGACATAAAAAAGACGTCTGCTGCTACAGCTGCAGGGATTGCGGCCGCCGCAAGCATCCCTGCTGCTCAAGCATCCAACAACCTCACCAACAGTGTGGCCTCTGCTCTACATACATGGGGCCTCCTACATCAACATGTTATAACAAATGGACATTTTGATCTTTCATTGGTTGGGACTTTACGAAACAATGCCTTGCGGGTATTTGTCTAGAGAATTCAGTGTGTTACTTGATGGAACTTAGAGCAGCTGATTTGTTTAAACAATTTGATATGCTATGCAATTTGTCTCATCACCAAAAGGCTTGTCGCCTTAAAGCCGCAACATCTCCTCACAATTGGACGGCTGTTAGTCATCATACACAGTCGATCCTAAAGGGCTCCATTGGATGGCTGGTTAGCCAATGATGGGTAAGATCCCCAGAGGGGGACAACCTAAGACAGGCACAGTCGCACGGGACAGTCTCATGTGGCCGACATATCAACCTAAGACAGGAGTCAAGGGCACAGCCTTGATTATCCGATGACGGGTAAGAATGTTGGTTGCACATAGACGTCCTAGAGCATTACCTCTTTTAAAACAAAAGGGGGGAAATGCAGGAGCCCTGTTTGGGTAGATGGCTTGAATTGCGGTTGACTATGAGCCATGGAGATTTGGGCATTGTCGCCTTCCGTAGTCTCACGGGACTTGGCCTGGGATCTCGAGTGACTTGGCCGAGATTGCTGATTGTGTCAGCGCCATTTTGGTGGTGTGTGCGGCGTGTGTTAGTCGTTGTTAGAGCCAGAGAGAAAAGTTATCAGAATAAAAAGCTGTTTGTCTCCAGTTTGCTTCTGAACTTCTTCCCGCGGCTTCGTTGCTCCAAGCGGCCATCACGTCAGGCAGCAACACCCCAACAATGTTTTTACTTCTTTTATGTGTTAGTTTATTCTATTTTAGTTTTCTCTTTTCTTCTTTTTCATTTGTCCATTTTTCTCTTTCCTTTTCAACAATTCTATAGTTTAAAAGTAATTACCTTTAATTCTTAATTTCTCAACCCCTTCAAGAACATTACTCCCATTTTACCCTTGGAGATGTTATGGAGAATTATTTCATGAAGTATTTTTCCCTAAAGTTTATTAGTGCATGGTTTTTGTCATAGGTGATTGCAATTGAAAAATTTAGTGTCTTCTCTCAAAGTGGTACTTGCTAGTGGGCAAAGCAGTGGGTACACATGAGTGGGAGTAGTGACACTTAGATATTCACCCAGCATAAGGCTCTCAGTAAAGAGAAACAAGTTCATCGAAAATTTCCTTGAATAAAATTAGAAGAGATAATCATCACAGGAGATGTGTGGTAATAGAAATAATTTAGAAAAGTAAGAAAACAAGTCACCCCAAATAGCTTATGAGACGTCATCTGACCCCTTTGACAACACAGGAAAGGCAATTTGAATTTAGAATCGAGAAAGTTCATAGTTAAAATGACCAATGAACCAAAAGAAGATCTAAGAAACAAACTAATAAACACAATAATGAAAATTAAAGAACATTTCAATAAATAGATATCTGGAAGAATAACAAAACAGAAATCCTGACAATGAAAGACTCAATAAATCAAATAAAAAATTCAGATGAAGCAATCCCAATAGATTATAGCACATAGAAAATAAAATTTTTAGGCCTCAAAACAAGTATATAATTAGAAATTGCTGAATATATATATATATATATATATATATATATATATATATGAAAGTAAATAATAAGAAAAATAAAAGAGACCATGACAAGAATAAGAATATTAAAACAATCAAGAGACAACATCTAAGAATCATTGTCTTATGATAAGGGATTGAATACAAATTTTTAAAAATGCACAACCTTTTCAGTGGGATGATATCAGAAAAAATTCCAAACCTAATAAATGATATGGAAACCAAAATATAGGAAGCATTTAGAGCCCCAAGTAGACAAAAATGAAATAGATGCTTTTGAAGACACATTATAATTAAAATGTCTGATATACAGAACAAAAATAGAATTATAAAAACCACATGAGATAAACCACATGAGATCACATTTAGAGGTAAGCTAATTAGAGTTTCTTGTGCTTTCTCAGTCCCATCTCTTAAAGGTAGTAAGACTTAGAATAATATATTCCAAACACAGAAAAATAATGGCTTCTAACAAAGGTTGCTATATCCAGTAAAGCTATCTTTCAAAATTGAAGATGAATTAAAAACCTTCAAAGATAAACAGAAACTGAAAGAATTTATGACTACTAAGCTAGCACTGCAGTAAATACTTAATGAAATATTGCATACAGAGGAAATAAAATTAAACATTGGTACAAGGGAATGGAGAATAATCAAGTATGAATTAAACATTAGAAATAAATCAAAGTGTATATATGATGGTTCTCCTAATCTTCCCACTTAGTCTTTCATGCCTTTCCTCCCTCTTCTTCAATATGACCTATTTCAGAAAGTTTTTGTTTTGTTTTACCTCTGATGTAAATTCTTATATACACAACGCCAAGTCTCTACAAAGGGCACCTGCTTTTTTCTTTCATTATGTGAAATATAACTTAATTACATTGTACAAATAGGTTTTGCAATTACTCCCTCAGCATACTCACTCCTGAGTGGTATTCAGAAAGAATATCCTAAAGCTGATGTCAGAGAGCTTCTGTTCTGTCCCCTGATTTCCCAGACTGCACTGTTCTAGCCAGGTGAGAGCC
>CM046675.1:932296-969194 GCA_025594165.1 Tamias sibiricus | reverse complement strand
GTGGAATAACTGATTCAAATGGTGGTTCCATTGCAAGTTTCCTGAGGAACATCCATACTGCATTCCAGAGGGGTTGCACAATTTTCAGTCCCACCAACCCTGTATGAGTTATCCCTCGCCCCCTGTTGTTGCCAACATTTATTGTTACTTGTATTCTTGATAAATCCATGTTGACTACAGTGAGATGGAATCCCAATGTAGTTTTAATTTACATTTTTCTAATTGCTAGAAATGTTGATCATTTTTTCATATGTTCATATTTTTTCTTTTGTGAATTGACTGTTCAGTTACTTTTTAGACTTATGATTTTTTTTTTTGTGTGTGTGTGTTAAATATATGAGTTCTTTGTATATCCTGGAGATTAATGCTCTGAGGTGTAGGTTCCACAGATTTACTCCTATTCTGAGGCAATCAATCTTTACATTCTTGCGTGTTTCCTCTGCCATGAAGAGACTTTTAGTTTCATACCATTCCATTTATCAATGCTTGGTAATCCTTTTGCTTTTTAGGGGTCTTGTTGAGGAATTTTGTTTCTCCGCTGACACTATGGAGAGTTGGGCCTACATTTTCTTGTAGTACAAACATGGCCTCAGGTCTTAATGCCTAGGTCCATGATCCACTTTGTGTTGAGTTTTAAGCAGGATGAGAGGTAGAGGTTTCATTTTATTACAATACACATGGAATTACAGTTTTCCCAGGACCACTTTTTTTAAAAGGCTATCTTTTCTCCAATGTACATTTTTTATTTGTTCTACTTAATTATACATTGCATCAGAGTGCATTTTAATTCATTGTACACAAATACAGCACAATATTTCAATTCTCTGGTTGTACCCAATGTAGATTTGCACCATTTGTGCAATCATATATGTTCCTAGGGTAATGATTTCTGTCTCATCCCACCATCTTTCCTTCCGTATGCCCTCTCCTATCCCCACTTTCCACTTTGCCCAATCCAAAGTTCCTCCATCTTTCCCATGACCCCCCCCCCATTATGGATCAGCATCCACTAATCAGAGTAAACACTTAGTTTTACGGTTTTGGGAATTGGTTTGGCTTACTTTGCTTAGCATGATATTTTCCAACTTCATCCTTTTACCTGCAAATGTCACAGTTTTGTTCTCTCTTTTGAATATTTTATTTTTTATTGTTTCAGGAAACCAAAAAAAATTTGTTTTCCTTTTGGCCAAGTATTTTATTAAAATCAATTTTTTTTTTTTTTGTTATTTATTTATTTATTCATAATGCGCAAGTATATCATCTTTTTACATACAACTGCTTGTATACAAAGTATATAAGTACCACTCAGATCTTTTTTTTTTTTTTTTTTTTTTTTTTTTTTTTTTTGTGGTACTGGGGATTGAACTCAGGGGCACTCGACCACTGGGCCACATCCCCAGCCCTTTTTTGTATTTTATTTAGAGACAGGGTCTCACTGAGTTGCTAAGTGCCTCGCCATTGCTGAGGCTGGCTTTGAACTCGCGATACTCCTGCCTCAGGCTCCCAAAGTGCTAAGATTACAGGCGTGCGCCACCACACCCGGCTCCATCTATTGATTTTTTAATTTTAATTTTTGCACTATTCGAGTTTTATTAAGGAAGGTGTGGCCTAATCTGATGTGATGGAGATTTGGTCCTGCTTTTTCTTCTACTAGAAACAGGGTTTCTGGTTTAATTTCTAGATCTTTAATCCCACTTTACATTGAGTTTTTTTTTTTTTTTTTTTTTTTTTGCATGGTGAGAGATATAGGTTTGATTTCATTTTGTTGCACATGGATTTCCAGTTTTCCCAGCACCATATGTTAAAGAGGCAATCTTTTCTCCAATGCATGTTTTTGGCAGCTTTGTCTAATATAAGATAACTGTAATTTTGTGGGTTAGTCTCTGTGTCCTCTATTCTGTACCATTGGCCTATTTTGGTGCCAATAGCATGCTGTTTTTGTTACTATTGCTCTGTAGTATAGCTTAAAGTCTGGTATAGTGATGCCCCCTGCTTCACTCTACTTGGTAAGAATTGCTTATCTATTCTGGGTCTCTTATTTTCCCAGATGAATTTTATAATTTTTTTTTTATTTCTATGAGGAATGTCATTGGGATTTTGATTGGAATTGCATTGAACCTGTATAGTGCTTTTGGTAGTATGGTCATTTTGATAATATTAATTCTGCCTATCCAAGAACAAAGGAGATCTTTCCATCTTCTTAGGTCTTCTTTAATTTCTTCTTCAGTGTTCTGTAGTTTTCATTGTAGAGGTCTTTCACCTTTTTCGTTATGTTGATTGCCAAGGTTTTTTTTTATGCTATTATAAATGGGGTAGTTTTCCCCATTTCCCTTTCAGAGGATTTGTCACTGATAAACAGAAATGCCTTTGATTTATCGGTGTTGATTTTGTATTCTGCAACTTTGCTTAATTTATTAGTTTTAGAAGTTTTCTGGTGCAATTTTTTTGGTCTTCCAAGTATAAAATTGCATCATCAGCAAATATTGCTAATTTGAGTTCTTCTTCTTTCTTTCTTTTTTTTTTTTTTTTTTTTTTTGTGGTACCGGGGATTGAACTCAGGGGCACTTAACCACTGGGCCACATCCCCAGCCCTTTTTTGTATTTTATTTAGAGACAGGGTCTCACTGAGTTGCTAAGTGCCTCACCATTGCTGAGGCTGGCTTTGAACTCGCGATCCTCCTGTCTCAGCCTCCCAAAGTGCTGGGGATTACAGGCGTGCGCCACCACGCCCGACTTGAGTTCTTCTTTACCTATCTTTAAACCTTTAATTTCTTTCATCTGTCTAATTGCTCTTGCCAGTGTTTTAAAAACTTCATTAAATAGAAGTGGTGAAAGAGGACATCCCTACCTTGTTTCAGTTTTTAGAGGGAATGTTTTCAATTTTTCTCCATGTAGAATGATGTTGGCCTGGTTCTTAGCATAGATAGCTTTTACAATGTTGAGATATGTTTCTGTTATCCCTAGTTTTTCTAGTGTTTTGAAAATTAAGGGGTGCTGTATTTTTTTAGTGCCTTTTCTGCATCTATTGAGATGACCATATGGTTTTTATCTTTAAGTCTATTAATGTTAGGAATTACATTTATTGATTTCCACATGTTGAATCAACCTTGCATCACTTGAATGAACCCCACTTGATCATGGTGTATTTTTTTATATGTTTTTGTATTCAATTTGCCAGAATTTTTTATTTTGAGAATTTTTTCTTCTTTGTTCATTAGAGACATAGCTCTGAAGTTTTCTTTTTTTCATGTGCCTTAGTCTGGTTTAGGAATCAGGGGGATATTAGCCTGATAGAATGAGTTTGGAAGTGCTCCCCCTTTTTCTATTTTCTGAAATAAATTGAAGAGTATTGGTATTAGTTCTTCTTTAAAGGTCTTGTAGAACTCAGCTCTGTATCCATGTAGTCCTCAGCTTTTCTTGGTTGGTAGGCTTCTGATGGCATCTTCTATTTCTTCAGTTGAAAATGGTCTATTTAAATTTTGTATATCAGCCAGGCGCGGTGGCACACACCTGTAATCCCAGCACTTTGGGAGGCTGAGGCAGGAGTATTGCGAGCTCAAAGCCAGCCTCAGCAATGGCGAGGCACTTAGCAACTCAGTGAGACCCTGTCTCTAAATAAAATACAAAAAAGGGCTGGGGATGTGGCCCAGTGGTCGAGTGCCCCTGAGTTCAATCCCCAGTACCACAAAAAAAAAAAAAATTGTATATCATTCTGATTCAATTTGGGCAAATCATATGACTCTAGAAATTTGTCGATGCCTTTGATATTATTTATCTTATTGGGAGAAATAGTTTTCAAAATAATTTCTAATTATCTTCTGTATTTCTAGTGTCTGCTGTGATATTTAATTTTTCGTCACAGATGTTAGTAATTTGAACTTTCTCTCTACTTCTCTTCATTAGCATGGTTAAGGGTCTTTCAATTTTCTTTATTTTTTCAAAGAACCAACTTTTTGTTTTGTCAATTTTTTCAATTGTTTCTTCTGTTTCAATTTTCTTGATTTCATCTCTAATTTTAATTATTCCTGTCTTGTACTGCTTTTGGTGGTGGATTGTTCTTCTTTTTGTAGGGTTTTGAAATGTAATGTTAGGTCATTTATTTGTTGACTTTTTCTTCTTTTAAAGAATGAACACCATGCAATAAGCTTTCCTCTTAGACCTACTTTCATAGTGTCCCATAGATTTCAATATGTTGTATATGTGTTCTCATTCACCTCCAAGAAATTTTTTTTAAATATTTATTTATTTACTTTAGTTGTACACAATGCAATGCATTTATGTTTACGTGGTGCTGAGGATCGAACCCGGGCCGTGTACCTGCGAGGCAAGTGCTCTGCCACTGAGCCTCAACCCCAGCCCTCCAAGAATTTTTATTCTCCTCCTTGATGTCTTTTGCAACCCATTGTTCGTTCAGTAGTATATTATTTAGTCTCCTGTTGAAGTATCTTTTATGTCTTTTTTTTTTCCTTGTTTCTTCTTTATTTTTGAAGGACAATTGCACAGGATGCAGAATTCTAGATAGGTGTTTTTTTTTTTTTCTTAATACTTTAAATATTTCCCTCTATTCTCTTTTTTTAATTTATTTACTTATTCATCATGCACAAGTATAGTATCTTTTTATATACAACTGCTTGTATACAAAGTATATAAGTACCATTCAGATCTTCAATCATGCATTTAGGATAATGATATCCATCTCATTCAACCACCAATTTTTTTCAACCCCCCCTTACTCCCTACCTCCCCTCCCTTTCCGTTGACCATTCTAGTGTTCCTCTGATCCTATGTACCCCCTTCCAACAACACTGTGAACCAGCCTCCTTATATCAGAAAAAACATTCGGTATTTGGATTTTTGAGATTGACTAATTTCACTTAGCATTATATTCTCCAACTTCATCCATTTACCTGCAAATGCCATTATTTTATTCTCTCTGATTGCTGAGTAAAATTCCATTTTGTATATATACCATATTTTCTTTATCCACTCATCTACTGAGGGACATCTAGGTTGGTTCCATAACCTAGCTATTGTGAATTGTGCTGCTATAAACTTGAAGTGGCTGTGTCACTGTAATATGCTGTTTTTAAGTCTTTTGGGAACAGACCCAGGAGTGGGATGGCTGGGTCATAGGGTGGTTCCATTCCCATTTTCCCAAGAAATCTCCATACTGCTTTCCACAGCGGTTGCACCATTTTGCAGTCCCACCAGCAATGTATGAGTGTGCCTTTTTCCCCACATCCTCTCCAACATTTATTGTTGTTTGTGTTCTTGATAGCTGCCATTCTGACTGGAGTGAAATGAAATCTTATAGTAGTTTTGATTTGCATTTCTCTAATTGCCAGTGATGTTGAGCATTTTTTCATGTATTTGTTGATTAATCGTGTATCTTCTTCTGAGAAGTGTCTTTTCAATTCCTTAGCCCATTTATTGATTGGGTTATTTGCTTTTTTGGTGTTAAGTTTTTTTAGTTCTATATACATTCTATAAATTAGTGCTCTATCTGATGTGCATGTATTAAATATTTGTTCCCAATTAGTTGGCTCTCTATTCACCTCACTGATTGTTTCTTTTGCTGAGAAGAAGCTTTTCAGTTTAAATCTATCCCATTCATTAATTCTTGGTAATAGTTCTTGTGCTACAGGATTCTTATTAAGGAACTTGAGGCCTAATCCGACATGTTGGAAATTGGAGCTTACTTTTTCTTCTATTAGGCATATTGTCTCTGGTCTAATTCCTAGGTCTTTGATTCACTTTGAATTGAATTTTGTGCATGGTGAGAGACAAGGGTTTAATTTCATTTTGTTGCATATGGATTTCCTGTTTTCCCAGCACCATTTGTTGAAGAGGCTATCCTTTCTCCACTGTACATTTTTGGCGCCTTTGTCTAATATAAGATAGCTGAAATTATATGTATTAGTCTCTGTGTCCTCAATTCTGTACCATTGGTCCACCAGTCTGTTTTGGTGCCAATACCATGCTGTTTTTGTTACTATTGCTCTATAGTATAATTTAAAGTTCGGTATGGTGATGCCCCCTGCTTCACTTTTCTTGCTCAGGATTGCTTTGGCTATTCTGGGTCTCTTATTTCTCCAGATGAATTAATGACTGCTTTTTCTATTTCTTTGAAAAATGACATTGGGATTTTGTTTGGAATTGCATTAAATCTGTATAATGTTTTTGGTAGTATGGACATTTTGACAATATTGATTCTACCTATCCAAGAGCAAGGTAGGTCTTTCCATCTTCTGAGTTCTTCTACGATTTCTTTCTTCAGTGTTCTATAATTTTCCTTATAGAGCTCTTTCACCTCTTTCGTTAAGTTGATTCCCAGGTATTTTATTATTTTTGATGCTATTGTAAATGGGGTAGTTTTCATCATTTCCCTTTCAGAGGCTTTGTCACTGATGTACAAAAATGCCTTTGACTTATGGGTATTGATTTTGTATCCTGCTACTTTGCCAAATTCATTTACTAGTTGTAAAAGTTTTCTAGTAGAGTATTTTGGGTCTTCTAGGTATATTATCATGTCATCAGCAAATAGTGCTAATTTGAGCTCTTCTTTTCCTATCTGGATCCCTTTAATTTCTTTCGTCTGTCTAATTGCTCTGGCCAGAGTTTCCAGTACTATGTTAAATAGCAGTGGTGAAAGGGGGCATCCCTGTCTTGTTCCAGTTTTTAGAGGGAATGCTTTCAATTTTTCTCCATTTAAGATAATGTTAGCTCGGGGCCTTGCATAAATAGCTTTTATAATGTTGAGATATGTCCCTGATATTCCTAGTTTTTCCAGTGTTTTGAACATAAAGGGGTGCTGTATTTTGTCAAATGCTTTTTCTGCATCTATTGAGATAATCATATGATTTTTATCTTTAAGTCTATTGATGTGATGTATTATGTTTATTGATTTCTGAATGTTGAACCAGCCTTGCATCCCTGGAATAAACCCCACTTGATCATGGTGCACTATCTTTTTGATATGTTTTTGTATCCGATTTGCCAGAATTTTGTTGAGGATTTTTGCATCTATGTTCATTAAAGATATTGGCCTAAAGTTTTCTTTTTTGGATGTGTCTTTGCCTGGCTTTGGAATTAATGTAATAGTGGCCTCATAGAAAGAGTCTGGAAGAGCTCCCTCTTTTTCTATTTCTTGAAATAATTTGAAGAGCATTGGTATTAGTTCTTCTTTGAAAGTCTTGTAGAACTCTGCTGTAAACCCATCAGGTCCTGGACTTTTCCTTGTTGGTAGCTTTTTGATGACATCTTCTATTTCTTTGCTTGTAATCGATCTGTTTAAATTGTGTATAGCCTCCAGATCCAGTTTAGGCAAATCATATGACTCTAGAAATCTGTCAATGCATTCAGTATTTTCTGTTTTATTAGAGTACAAGTTTTCAAAGTAATTTCTAATTATTTTCTGTATATCTGAGGTGTTCATTGTGATATTCCCTTTTTCATCACAAATGTTAGTGATTTGAGTTTTTTCTCTTCTTCTTTTCATTAGCATTGCTAAGGGTCTGTCAATTTTGTTTATTTTTTCAAAGAACCAACTTTTAGTTCTGTCAATTCTTTGAATTGTTTCCTTAGTCTCAATTTCATTATTTTCTGCTCTGATTTTAATTATTTCCTGTCTTCTGCTGCTCTTGGTGTTGATCTGTTCTTCTTTTTCTAGTGCTTGGAGGTGTGATGTTAAGTTGTTTATTTGTTGTTTTTTTTTTTTTTCCTTTTAAAGAATGAACTCAGTGCAATGAATTTTCCTTTTACTACTGCCTTCATAGTGTCCCAGAGATTTCTATACGATGTATCTGTGTTCTCATTTACCTCTAGGAATTTTTTAATTTCCTCTTTGATGTCTTCTTCAACCCCTTGTTCATTCAGTAGCATGTTGCTTAGCTTCCAGTTGTTGGAGTAGTTTTTCTTATTCCTTGTTTTGTCATTGATTTCCAATTTCATCCCTTTATGGTCTGATAGCATGCAGGGTAGTATTTCTATTTTTTTAATATTTGCTGAGATTTGCCTTGTGACATAATATATGATCTATTTTGGAGAAGGAGCCATGTGCTGCTGAGAAAAAAGTGTATTCATTTACTGAGGGATGAAATATTCTATATATGTCCGTTACATCTAAGTTATTAATTGTTTTAAGGAGGCCTAAGTTTTCTTTGTTTAGTTTTTGTTTGGATGATTTATCCATTGATGAGAGAGGTGTGTTGAAATCCCCTAGAATAACTGTGTTGTGGTCAATTTTACTCTTGAACTTGAGAAGCGTTTGTTTGATGAATGTAGGTGCTCCATTATTTGGGGCATATAGATTTATGATTATTATATCCTCTTGATGAATGGTTCCCTTAAGTAGTAAGAAATATCCATCTTTGTCCCTTTTGATTAACTTTGGCTTGAAGTCTACCTTATTTGAAATGAGAATGGAAACCCCTGCTTGCTTCCACAGGCCATGTGAGTGATAAGACTTTTCCCAGCCTTTTACCTTCAGTCTATTGATGTCTTTTTCTATGAGGTGTGTTTCTTGGAGACAGCAGATTGTTGGGTCATTTCTTTTAATCCATTCAGATAATCTGTGTCTTTTGAATGGCGAGTTTAGGCCGTTAACATTCGGGGTTATTATTGAGATGTGATTTTTATTCCCATCCATTTTTATTTGTATTATGATCTTTAGCTTGATTTGGTTTCTCTTCTGGTTGGTATTTCCCTTAGTTTAATATCTCCCTTTGTTGATTTTCATTGTTATTTTTCTCTTCTTCTTCATGAAAAATTTTGCCCAGGATGTTCGGAAGTGCTGGCTTTCGAGATGTGAAATCTTTTAACTTTTGCTTGTCGTGGAAGGTTTTTATTTCATCTTCAAATCTAAAGCTCAATTTTGCTGGATATAAGATTCTTGGTTGACATCCCTTTTCCTTCAGAGCTTGAAATATGCTATTTTAGGATCTTCTTGCTTTTAAGGTCTGGGTAGAAAAATCTGAACAAAGTCTGATTGGTTTCCCCCTATATGTAATCTGCTTCCTTTCTCTTGTGGCTTTTAATATTTTCTCCTTGCTCAGTATATTAGGCATTTTCATTATAATGTGTCTTGGTGTGGATCTGTTGTGATTTTGTATGTTTGGCGTTCGGTAGTCCTCTTGAACTTGGTTTTCCCCTTCATTCCTCAAGTTTGGAAAATTTTCTGTAATTATTTCATTAAATAAATTACTCATTCCTTTGGCTTGAAACTCTGCCCCCTCCTCTACCCCAATCACTCTTATGTTTGGTCTTTTTATGTTGTCCCATAATTCTTGAATGTTCTGTTCTTGGTTTCTTACCATTTTTGCTGTGTAATCTAGATTTTTCTCTAGGATATATATTTTGTCTTCATTGTCTGAGGTTCTTTCTTCCAAGTGATCTACTCTGTTTGTGATACTTTCGATTGAGCTTTTATTTTGGTTTATTGCTTCTTTCATTTCTGTTTGGTTTCTCTTTAGAGCTTCTATCTCCCTATTGAAGTAATCTTTTACTTCCTGTATTTGTTTATGGAGTTCTTTGTCAAAATGATCTTTCACCTCTTGTATTTGCTCCCTCATCTCATTTTTGAGTTCATTCTTAAGTTCCGCTAACATTTGGAATATGTAATTTCTGAATTCCATCTCTGGCATTGCACCAACTGTGCATGGCATGGAATCTACTGAGGAGGTATATTGATTTGTTTGTGTCACTTTCTTCCCTTGTTTCTTCATATTGCTTGTGCGTCTATTCTACCTGCACTGTGGGACCTTGTCTACTTTGATTTTACCTTAAAACCTTACGTTGCTCCTGTAGTACAATGCTATCAGGTCCCCTTATATTTCCTTTACACTTTAAAATCAAACACTTTCTATTCAGAGAATCCCAGTTTGATCACAATGTACAGATTTAGTTAACCCAGATGTTGTTTCCAATTTACTCTGTATGCTTCTGATGGGGTTTTAAAGTTTCAAGTAATGGACAGAGAGGTGATATGTTTAGGAAGAAGGAAGTGAGTGTATTGACTTGTTCTTTCTTTGAAAGTATGAAAAGAGAGTTCTATGGAAGTGGTTTAGTATCAGCTGATGAGAGAGGAAAGAGAATGGAGTGAATGAATAGATGGAAAGACCGATTTACATATAAACCTAACTTATGCAGCGGTTGAGAGGAGAAATAAAGAAAGGTGGAAAAGAAAAAAAAAAGAAAAAAAAATAACCAAGGAGTAGTAATTAATGTAAGAGAGAGGAGAGAGAGAGTAAGTCTAAAAAATAGAGAATAAACCATATATAACACCACTTTGCTATATATTTCAATTGTACACGTTCTAGAAATCTCAATTTGTGTGTATAACTTGTTTTTGCCTCTGTTGAGAATGCAATGGCAGGGTGTAAATAGGGAAGATGAAGGAAGAAGAAAAAATATAAAAGTGAGAAGGAAGAAAAGAAAGAGGAGCAGAAGCACACAAACATACTGTCAATCAAAACAAAAACAAACAAAAAACCCCCAAGAAACAACAAAACAAACAAACAAGCAAATAAAAACAAAAACGTTGAACCCAAGAACAAGTCTCAAACAAAATGGACCCTTGGAAGCCCTTCTTTTTTCCCTTCCAGTTTAAGCCACCTGACCCAGATCATGTACAGTCAGCAACCCTGTTAGTGGAGTCAAGGCTGCACCTTTGGTCCGTTGCAGAGTGGCACAGTGGAATAGTGGAAGGGGCTTATCCTCAGGCTGGGCCCTGCTTACGGCAGCAGGGAGATGCTACTATGGGCCTTGGAGGGCCAGCAAACTGGCGGCGGGTTCTCTCCTTCCAGCGGGCAGGGCCTACCTCCTTGCTCTGGTTGCAGCTGGGCAGGTCCGCCTCCCACAGGGAGTGGGAGGAAGCATTCTCCAGGTTCCTTGTTTTGTCATTGATTTCCAATTTCATCCCTTTATGGTCTGATAGCATGCAGGGTAGTATTTCTATTTTTTTAATATTTGCTGAGATTTGCCTTGTGACATAATATATGATCTATTTTGGAGAAGGAGCCATGTGCTGCTGAGAAAAAAGTGTATTCATTTACTGAGGGATGAAATATTCTATATATGTCCGTTACATCTAAGTTATTAATTGTTTTAAGGAGGCCTAAGTTTTCTTTGTTTAGTTTTTGTTTGGATGATCTATCCATTGATGAGAGAGGTGTGTTGAAATCCCCTAGAATAACTGTGTTGTGGTCAATTTTACTCTTGAACTTGAGAAGCGTTTGTTTGATGAATGTAGGTGCTCCATTATTTGGGGCATATAGATTTATGATTATTATATCCTCTTGATGAATGGTTCCCTTAAGTAGTAAGAAATATCCATCTTTGTCCCTTTTGATTAACTTTGGCTTGAAGTCTACCTTATTTGAAATGAGAATGGAAACCCCTGCTTGCTTCCACAGGCCATGTGAGTGATAAGACTTTTCCCAGCCTTTTACCTTCAGTCTATTGATGTCTTTTTCTATGAGGTGTGTTTCTTGGAGACAGCAGATTGTTGGGTCATTTCTTTTAATCCATTCAGATAATCTGTGTCTTTTGAATGGCGAGTTTAGGCCGTTAACATTCGGGGTTATTATTGAGATGTGATTTTTATTCCCATCCATTTTTATTTGTATTATGATCTTTAGCTTGATTTGGTTTCTCTTCTGGTTGGTATTTCCCTTAGTTTAATATCTCCCTTTGTTGATTTTCATTGCTATTTTTCTCTTCTTCTTCATGAAAAATTTTGCCCAGGATGTTCGGAAGTGCTGGCTTTCGAGATGTGAAATCTTTTAACTTTTGCTTGTCGTGGAAGGTTTTTATTTCATCTTCAAATCTAAAGCTCAATTTTGCTGGATATAAGATTCTTGGTTGACATCCCTTTTCCTTCAGAGCTTGAAATATGCTATTTTAGGATCTTCTTGCTTTTAAGGTCTGGGTAGAAAAATCTGAACAAAGTCTGATTGGTTTCCCCCTATATGTAATCTGCTTCCTTTCTCTTGTGGCTTTTAATATTCTCTCCTTGCTCAGTATATTAGGCATTTTCATTATAATGTGTCTTGGTGTGGATCTGTTGTGATTTTGTATGTTTGGCGTTCGGTAGTCCTCTTGAACTTGGTTTTCCCCTTCATTCCTCAAGTTTGGAAAATTTTCTGTAATTATTTCATTAAATAAATTACTCATTCCTTTGGCTTGAAACTCTGCCCCCTCCTCTACCCCAATCACTCTTATGTTTGGTCTTTTTATGTTGTCCCATAATTCTTGAATGTTCTGTTCTTGGTTTCTTACCATTTTTGCTGTGTAATCTAGATTTTTCTCTAGGATATATATTTTGTCTTCATTGTCTGAGGTTCTTTCTTCCAAGTGATCTACTCTGTTTGTGATACTTTCGATTGAGCTTTTATTTTGGTTTATTGCTTCTTTCATTTCTGTTTGGTTTCTCTTTAGAGCTTCTATCTCCCTATTGAAGTAATCTTTTACTTCCTGTATTTGTTTATGGAGTTCTTTGTCAAAATGATCTTTCACCTCTTGTATTTGCTCCCTCATCTCATTTTTGAGTTCATTCTTAAGTTCCGCTAACATTTGGAATATGTAATTTCTGAATTCCATCTCTGGCATTGCACCAACTGTGCATGGCATGGAATCTACTGAGGAGGTATATTGATTTGTTTGTGTCACTTTCTTCCCTTGTTTCTTCATATTGCTTGTGCGTCTATTCTACCTGCACTGTGGGACCTTGTCTACTTTGATTTTACCTTAAAACCTTACGTTGCTCCTGTAGTACAATGCTATCAGGTCCCCTTATATTTCCTTTACACTTTAAAATCAAACACTTTCTATTCAGAGAATCCCAGTTTGATCACAATGTACAGATTTAGTTAACCCAGATGTTGTTTCCAATTTACTCTGTATGCTTCTGATGGGGTTTTAAAGTTTCAAGTAATGGACAGAGAGGTGATATGTTTAGGAAGAAGGAAGTGAGTGTATTGACTTGTTCTTTCTTTGAAAGTATGAAAAGAGAGTTCTATGGAAGTGGTTTAGTATCAGCTGATGAGAGAGGAAAGAGAATGGAGTGAATGAATAGATGGAAAGACCGATTTACATATAAACCTAACTTATGCAGCGGTTGAGAGGAGAAATAAAGAAAGGTGGAAAAGAAAAAAAAAAAAAAAAAAAATAACCAAGGAGTAGTAATTAATGTAAGAGAGAGGAAAGAGAGAGTAAGTCTAAAAAATAGAGAATAAACCATATATAACACCACTTTGCTATATATTTCAATTGTACATGTTCTAGAAATCTCAATTTGTGTGTATAACTTGTTTTTGCCTCTGTTGAGAATGCAATGGCAGGGTGTAAATAGGGAAGATGAAGGAAGAAGAAAAAATATAAAAGTGAGAAGGAAGAAAAGAAAGAGGAGCAGAAGCACACAAACATACTGTCAATCAAAACAAAAACAAACAAAAAACCCCCAAGAAACAACAAAACAAACAAACAAGCAAATAAAAACAAAAACGTTGAACCCAAGAACAAGTCTCAAACAAAATGGACCCTTGGAAGCCCTTCTTTTTTCCCTTCCAGTTTAAGCCACCTGACCCAGATCATGTACAGTCAGCAACCCTGTTAGTGGAGTCAAGGCTGCACCTTTGGTCCGTTGCAGAGTGGCACAGTGGAATAGTGGAAGGGGCTTATCCTCAGGCTGGGCCCTGCTTACGGCAGCAGGGAGATGCTACTATGGGCCTTGGAGGCCAGGCAAACTGGCGGCGGGTTCTCTCCTTCCAGCGGGCAGGTGCCTACCTCTTGCTCTGGTTGCAGCTGGGCAGGTCGCACTCCCCCAGGGAGTGGAGGAAGCACTTCGCCAGGTCTGGCCCTGTGTGCAGCAGCCGGGAGATGCTGTTCTGGGCCCCGAAGACCAGGCAAACTGGTGGCTGGGTCTCTCCTTCCAGCGGGCGGGAGTCTACCTCTTGCTCTGGTCGCAAATGGGCAGGTCGCACTCTTCCCGATAATGGAGGAAGCCCTTCCCCAGGTCTGGCCCTGCGTGCAGCAGCAGGGAGCTGCTACTCTGGGCCCTGGCGGCCCGGGACACTGGCGGCTGGGTCTCTCTTTCCAATGGGCGGGTGCCTACCTCTTGTTCTGGTCGCAGCTGGGCAGGTCCCACTCTTCCCGGGAATGAAGGAAGCCCTTCCCCAGGTCTGGCCCTGTGTGCAGCAGCAGGGAGCTGCTACTCTGGGCCCTGGTGGTCAGGGGCACTGGCGGCTGGGTCTCTCCTTCCAGCGGGCGGGTGCCTACCTCTTGCTCTGGTCGCAAATGGGCAGGTCTCACTCTTCCCAATAATGGAGGAAGCCCTTCCCTAGGTCTGGCCCTGCGTGCAGCAGCAGGGAGCTGCTACTCTGGGCCCTTTATGTCTTATTTTATCATTGATTTCTAATTTCATTCCATTATAGTCTAATAGAATGCAGGGTAGTATGTCTACTTTGCTAAGAGTTGCTTTGTGGCATATTATGTGGTCTATTTTAGAGAAGGATCCATGTGCTGCTGAGAAGAAAGTGTATTTTCTAGTTGAAGGATGAAATATTCTATATATGTCAGTTAAGTCTAAGTTATTGATTGTATTATTGAGTTCTCTAGGTTCTTTTTTCAGCTTTTGTTTGGAAGAGCTATCCATTGGTGAAAGAGGTGTGTTAAAGTTACCCCAAATTATTGTGTTGTGGTCTATTTGACTCTTGAACTTGAGAAGAGTTTGTTTGATGAATGTAGGTGCTCCACTGTTTGGGGCATATATATTTATAATTGTTAAGTCTTGTTGGTGTATGGTTTTCTTGAGCAATATGCAGTGTCATTCATTATCCCTTTTGACTAATTTTACCTTCTATACATTCTACTCTCTTTCCTATTCCCATTCCCTTCACTCCCCTTTGTCTTTTCCCAAGTACTTCTATTCTTCCCTACACCTCCCCTGTCTTATTGTGAGTTAGCATGAAGAATGCTTTTTCCCACCTTTAATCTTCAGTCTGTGGATGTATTTGCATATAAGGTGAGTCTCTTGGAGATAATATAGTTTGGGTCTTGTATTTTAAACAAATCTGTGAATTTATATATTTGGATTGATGAGTTTTTAATTCAATGTTATTATTATTTTTATCATTATTATTATTTTTGTGGTGCTGAGGATTGAACCCATGGTCTTGTACATGCAAAGCAATCACTCTACCAACTGAGCTATTTCCCCAGCCCCATTGTTATTATTGAGACATGATTTTTATTCCCTGTCATTTTGAGTCATTTCTGTTTTTTAATTTGAACTAATTTGTCCCTTCATTTTCTATTCTAGTGTAGTTTCTCCCTTTGCTGGTTTTCATTGTAATTTTTATTTATTCTTCTTGAATTCTTTTATTGAGTATGTTTTGTAGTGCCGGCTTTCTCACTGTGATTCTCTTGACTTTTGTTTATCATGCAAGGTTTTTATTTTATCATCAATGCTGAAGCTACATTTTGCTAAGTATAGTATTCTTGGTTGGCTTTCATTTTCTTTCAGAGCTTTGTAGATATTCTAAGCTCTCCTAAGTTTGAGGGTCTGAGTTGAGAAATGAGCTGAGATCCAGATTGGTTTTCCTCTAAATGTAACCTTGGGCTGTATGGGCTTGGCTGTGGGCAGGGTGGTGGAGACTCTGGCTGGGCAAGTTGGTCTGGCAGCAAAGTGGTGTGTGGGGCAAGATGGTCTCAGCCAGGAGGAGGTCATCTGGGTAAGGTGGTTTAATGGCTTGTGGGAAGCACTTAGCTGGCCTAGGCCAGGTGGGACAGGGGGCACTCAGTGAGCTGGGAAGGCTGAGTGGCACTGTGGCTAGAACATCAGGCAGGCCTGGTTGTGAAGAGGTGGGCCAGGCAGGCTGGGCAGTGGCTGGGTGTTGAAGTGGCTGCTTTTGTCCAATGGCCTTAGTGGCCTGGGCAGGGGGATCAGGGCTGGGTGATGGGCCTTGGTGCTCAATGGCAAAGCTGTGATCTGGTCTGGGCAGTCACAACAGAGATGTGGTGGCCTGGAAAGCTGGGCTATGAGCTGGCATTGAAGCTGCAGGCCTAGTCAGCAGAGTGGAAGTCTGAGTAGTGGGCCAGTGGGTTGGTGGGCTGGGCGCTGGGGGCGGAGTGGCTTGGTTATGTGCTTGATGGATGCTGGACCTAGTATCCACCATGGACCCAGGCAACCTGTGAGTAAAGGTCCAGTTGGGTGCTAGAGACTGGTGAGTGCTGGGGATGTGGTGGGTGTCAGAAACTGGGCGGGTGCAAGAACTTGTGGTCTCCAAGAACCTGGGAAGCTTGGAGGTGTCTAGGGACTGGGCTGGGTCTAGGACCCTGTGGGGTCTGACCAAAGTGGACCCCAAGGACCCAGATGGTACTGGACTGGCAGTCCTTGGGTCCAATTTGTCACACATGTTCAGGTCCAAGTGGCCCAATGCTGACCCTTCCAACTTCCTGACCTGCTGCATCTTGTCCTTTTAGCCACAGTGACTCACAAGACTCACAGGGTTGAGGAGAGCTGGGTTCTCTTAGCCTCTCTGAATTATGTTCTCCTTGCAAAATGCTCCCAGTTTTCGATTTTCCACATTTGTTAAGCCCAGTTAAGTCTTTGTTAGGCTCACAAAGCTTTACATTGGCCTTGCTCTGAACTCACTGAACTGGGTTTCCAGTTCCCATTGGCTCCACTACATGTAGTTCCAAGATGGTGCCTAGATTAGCTCACTACTGATGATTGATCAACCCAGAGAAACTTCTTTTTATACTCTTACAATGAATTGAAGAGTCTGTGATTCAGCTAAGACAAATGCCCTTCTGGTCTCAGGATTTTTCACACTAATACTTGGGGAGAAGCAGTATTCCTGCTGCTTGAGTTCTGGGTACCTGACCTAAGAGAAATGCTGCCTCACTCTCATCCATGATGTTTCCCCCACCCATCAATCTTATTTTTTCAAATAACCAACTCTTTCATATGCTGATTTCCTCTTCTTTTTATTCAGCAATTGTAACAACACCAATTCCTCATGCATGCTAGGCTATTGATGTACCACAGAGCTCCATCCCCAGCACCTAGTGCTTCATGGTTTCAGTGTTTCTTCTGAAAAAATTATCTTGAAGCTCATAAGCCTACATTTTGCTTACAATTTTGGTCATGGTAAAAAACTTAGACGGGCACGGTGGCGCACACCTATAATCCCAGCACTTGGGAGGCTGAGGCAAGAGGATTGCGAGTTCAAAAGCCAGCCTCAGCAATGGCAAGGGACTTAGTAACTCAGTGAGACCCTGTCTCTAATAAAATACAAAAAAGTGCTGAGGATGTGGCCCAGTGGTCGAATGCCCCTGAGTTCAATCCCCGGTACCAAAATAAAAATAAAAAATAAAAACCTTGGTAGCATGGGCTGGAGCTGGGACTGGGGCTCAGTGGTAGAGCCCTTGCATGAGGCACAGGGTTCCATACTCAGAATACCTAAAATAAATAAACAAAGATATTGTGTCCATGAATAACTTACAAAATAAAAAATAAATAATAATAAAAAAAGAAACTTGGTAGCAGATAGCTGCTTGAGGAACCACCAAACTTAGCTGGCTATCTTTTCTGACAATTTTGCTTCTTTGATGCTGAAAAAAGACAGAACATCCCAGATAGTGTTCGTGTGTTAACACCCAATATGTCTTTCCATTTGGTGCTCAATTTGATTAGCAATCACAAACAAATAATGCTGCATTCCTCATTAAGGCACATGAGGAAAGAGCTGGGTAGTGGATCCCATGTGTCATGGCCTGGGTGACCCCCCACACTCTGGATACATGCTCTGTGTATGGCATTTTTTATTTAGCTAATAAACTCAATGTTCTGTATTTAGACTAGGTAGATCTGTAAAAATGAAATGCCTGAGCATGTAATTTTCTTTTGAAAAGCTTCTTTAAATAGAGAGAATTTTGTTATGTTTCTCATTTCTTTCTAATCAGTTTAATAAAATATACAAAGTTGAGGGTTGTTCAAATCATATAATATCACTATTTTTATAGAATGTTCAGATTTGAAGACCCTGATGCTCCTCTACATTCAGAAAGTCCTCTGGTCACATTACACAGGCCCATGAAGGTTAATTTCTCTCTTCCCTGCCTCCACCCCTGGGGATTCTCATTTCTCATTTCCAAAAAGAAAAGTTTTCTGGCTTTTAGAAGAGATGTGTATTCCATATCAGGGGTCTGTGGTCATGAAATAGGAGCAGCTGTACATTTATAATGAACTTAGTGACAATAGAATTTCCTGGACAATGAAAATACTTTGCCTTAAAAGGAATGTTTTTTTCTTCTTTTTTTTTCTTCTCATGGCCAGAATGGATATTTTAATATCTTTCTTAATCTGAAACCCAGGGCAAACCTGAAGCTGAGTTTGGAAATCCTAGGAGACATAATACCTCAGACTACATGGAATTGTGAGAGTACAGCAGGGATAATAGTCTCACATTTTAGGAAGAAGACTCTCAGAGCCACTGGGAACACTTAAGAGCTTCCAGAAACCACTCACCCCAGAGTAGAAACATTATGGAATAGGTTTGAACTAATTTGAACTCAGGTGAAAAAGAATAAGAGCATGGGTGTAGTCTCCATGATTGGGAGCTGTCAGATGCCTCACACAGATATATTCAGGGAATTGAGATAAAAGTTTTGAGTTTGATTCTCCCCAGGTTGCTACTATCCAGCAGAGACTAAAGTAAAAATCAGAGACAGGTGACTGTTCCACTGGGGATGCCACTGTTCCATGTTCTCCAGTGGGATCTTGTCACCTTCGTACAGATACTAAAATTAAAGGCCTATAGAGAGGTAAGTTAAAGATGTTTGTTCCTTAAAACTGCAGGAACAGCTCAGGTCCTCTGGCTTCCCATGCAACCTGTCTAGGTAAGTGCCTTTCTATTGCTCAGATGCAGCATCAGTGTGTGAGTAGGCTTCTGTGACTTTGATGAAGAATCAAAATAGCCAACTTGTGTCTTAGGTTTTTAAGTAGCCCTAAAGGATGTATCCAGCTATACCCATACTTGATAGTTCAGAGGATTAATTACTATCAATGCACAGAAAAATTTTCTTCTTAATAGATTTAGCCCTTTGGTCACTCATTAATATTTGTTAATTTTTAAATAAGAAACAACATTTTTAACTAAATTATTTTATGTTTCCATCTATGTCCCAGACTACAGTAAGTTTAAATTATTGCTCTACCAATTCTCAAAGTACATGTTGTTATGTTGTCTGGTTATTTTCTACTTCAGTGTTACTAATTTGTATTTTTATTCACCAAGGAAGAGATAAGTTTTAACCCCAGAATTTTATTATATATACTAGGTTTTCCTTCTCTTGTCTCCAGAAGTCAATTCAAGTGTCACTTAAGCATTTCCTTCTATGCCTGAGATAATGAGAAATGGTTATATACACCAAAACACTTTTGAATTAATCAGAAGAAAATGTTATTTGTTAAAAATAATTTATATATAAAGAGAGTTTAACCTCACCACATTAAAAAATATCAAATACAATTTATTATGCAGATTTATTTTGACTCAGTTTTGATCTCACAAAAGTAAACCAATGGTACTCTTGCTTCCAGGAGGATTCAAGTTGGAGCAGGGACCAGAGGCTGCCGTTGCTTGGGAGTCATAATCAAGTGATGAGAGTCACCCCTTTCTGGCTTTCAAAAAACCAATGTGTCATCTCTCCAAAACTTCAAGTATAAATGGGAAGTTAGAGGAGAACTGATGGTGAAATTGACAGGTATGAAAACAGCAAACTAAATATGCCCTTTCATGAATGTATTGCACATCACCAAATACAAAATATAAATCACAGTATTTATGTGACATATGTGACTGTGTCCATGTTGCACCTGAGAAAACAGATATGTCTTCCTCCCTCCCTCCAGCCTGTGCCCCTCCACACATACAGACTGGGTGTGTGGAGAGGCAAAGCTCAAGCGGGTGTTGGACTCTGCTGAGAGTCCTCCTTACCCACTGCTGTTCTTGTCAATGGCTGGGGCCTCCAACTTAGTTATTGTTCACTAGTGTCTGGACCACTTGTTGATAGCTTATATTCAGGGTTGTCCATAATTCAGACAGTGGCAGAATGCAAAATATTTAAGTTGAGGCTTGCTTGTTCAGGGCAGGAAAAGCAGTCTGCACTTAGTTACCTCTCCCTTGAAGGGACCTCATGCTGTCAGGTCTAAGGGAGCCTGAAGGTGATATTTTTTAAAAAAACAGATTTTCATTCACATTTTTTTCTCCATTTATGTTTTATCCTCAAATCTGCCCATTTAGACTTGTCGTTTCTCCCCATTGTTACCTACCTGAATGCAACCTGTTTCTGAACTTCTTTCCCACATGTTTTGTGATATATGTCATCATATTCAGAACCTCCAGTCTGAGGACTGCTTGTTTCCTCAAGGGTTTAAATCATGACCTGGGGCTTGGCACATTTGGGTAGCCGGGAGCTGCTTCAGAATCTCTCTCTCTCAAAAGCTCTAATTGAAGAGGGTATCCTAGACCATCCTGATGATGGACAGGCCTTTTGTTTTGAACCCTGATATCTTGACTAAGTAGTACTTGGCAGGTGTGAGTGAGGTGAGGCATAGCTGGGAAAGGACAGGCTACAAGGAATTTTTTTTTAACTCATTTAACATGTTTCAGAACATTTTCTAATAAAGTGATGAATTAGCACAGAATTAGTTACATAATTTATTTATAATACAAATACATGTATAACATAAGGAAGTGAACTGTAGAGTTCACTATTATACACGTGTGTGATGTACATCGTGTAGGGACAGTCAGCTGCTTCTTTGCATGCCATCTCTTGGTGCTCCAGGGGAGTTAATGCATGTGGGGTCTCCTGAACTATTCAGACTCTGCCCCTTTATTTGATCAGCACTGTGGGAAAAGGAGAAAAGGTTTTTAAAGTTATAACTAGATAATTTCTCCTATGACCCCAAAATGTACTTATATTGTTCCAGGCCAGTGGCACCTGCCTGAAACCCCAGTGGCTCAGAAGGCTGAGTGAAAAGAATTGCAAATTCAAAGCCAGCCTCAGCAACTTAGTGAAGCCCTGAGCAACTCAGTGTGACTCTGTCTCAAAATTAAAAATAAAGAGAGCTGAGGAATTGACTCACTGCTTAATCACTCCTGGTTTCAAATCACAATATTAAAGTAAAGTACCTAAATTGTGATTACTTCCCACCCATTTTTACATGTCAAAGAATGGACAGGAAAAAATTGGTAATATAATCCTGGTAATATTACAGGTTATCTGGCATAATCATATATGTGGAAAATAAGTATTGGGAGGTCTTGGAGAAGCAGATAATTGTGATGATGAGAATTTATCTTCCTTTTCTCCTCAGACATTGACCCTATACTTCTTTTCACCAGAAAAAATGAACAAAAGCAACATACTTTACATTTTTATTGCTGTAAGAAATGTCTTTTATTCCCAAATTGTCATTGGGATCATCATGAACTTATTTCTGCTTCTCTTCCACGTCCTCACATTCCTTCTCCAGTGCAGGCCCAAGCCCACTGATCTGACCATTGGTCACCTGGCCCTCATTCATCTGCTGATGCTAATCATCAGGGCGTACCTGGATATAGACATTTTGGGGGTTCAGGACATTTGGAATGACATCACATGTAAAGCAGTGGTGTACTTGTACAGGTTGATGAGGAGCCTGTCTCTCAGTACCACCTGCCTACTGAGTGTCCTCCAGGCCATCACCCTCAGCCCCAGAAGCTCCTTTATGGCAAAGTTCAAACACACATCTCCACAGCACAGTCTGTGTAGCTTTCTTATTCTCTGGGTTTTCAACATGTTTATTAATGTTCGTTTTTTAGTATCCATGGAAGGCCCCGCCAATGATACATCAGCTTTTTGGTTTGTCTTTGAATCCTGCAGTGTTTCCCCCACAGGCCACTACTTCGGGACCTTATTTTCCCTGATAGGAATATTGCGGGACATCTTCTTCATAGGACTCATGGCCCTCTCATGTGGGTACATGGTGACCCTCTTGTGCAGGCATAATAGACAGTGCCAACACCTTCACCACACCAGCCTGACTCCAAAAGCATCCCCAGAACGGAGGGCCACCAGAACCATCCTGCTGCTCATGGGTTCCTTTGTGGTCATGTATATCATGGACTGCATTATCTCCTCCTCTTCTGGAGAGATGCAGAAAGAGGATCCCGTTCGTCTTATTTTCCAGATGCTGGTGGGCAATGGCTATGCCACTGTCAGTGCTTTGATGCTAATCAGTACTGAAAAACGAATAATCAAGTTCTTTCAATCCACATTGAGGAAGGAAAGGAAGTATCTATGCAGTACTGGGTAATCCCTCATTTTGTCATACCACATTTTAACTTCAGAATTTAAAATAATTGTTACGTTGAAAAAAATCCTAAAGAGGATAAAGGAAGTGTAACATGAAAATTGTTTTTGTAAAGATGCTTAAGCAAAGATGAGATGGGGCACACCTGTAATCCCAGTGGCTCAGGAGACTGAGGCAGGAGGATTGCAATTTTGAGACCAGGCTTAGCAACTTAGTGAAGCCCTAAGAAACTCAGTGAGATCCTATCTCAAAATAAAAAATAAAAAGTGTTGGAAATATGGCTCAGTGCTTAAGTGCTCCTGGGTTCAATCCCTGGTACCAAAGAAACAAATGAACAAACAAAATGCTAAGTCACAGATGGGTTGTTTTGTTGCTGTGCATGAGTAAAGCAGGAATCTTTCACTGTTTGTAAGTGTACACATTGCATTCATCTTTGCCTGGGAAAGGGCATTTAGAAAGAACGTTTTTGCCATTCTGGGTCTTGTGGAACCCTGTATTTTACATAAATTTTTGGCAATTGTTGACTGGGAATAAAATGTTTATCCAAGGCAGAAGACCCATTGTGAGTATTATCTTTGTATTGCATGAAAATACACTCTGACCTGATAGAGAAGTTAATATTTTGGCCATGTTAATTTTTTAATATTTTACATAAATTAAGGTATTTTTGTGTTCAGTCGTATTTTATCTAACTATAAAGGTTTTTCCATTCTGTCTTTGTCCAAAGGCCAATTTCTCCAGGGTGAATTCTCAAATACATTAAAAATTTTCTTTTAATAAAACCATATGAGGATATAAACATGGTGATTTTGTGAATAAGTCTGATAACCATCAGGAACAAATACCAGCTGTCTGAAATCTTTGATTTTAATGTCCATTACGGCTGTTGGATTTTATACCTGAAATTTCCAATTATAGAGGCCTGTCCTATATCTATATATAATGCATTTGATATCAAATTGGCATTTAAACAAATGAGCACTCATCAATTAAAATTTTGATACATAAATGGATACAAATAATTCAACTCAAATCAAGCAATTAAGTAAAAATATAGATGTCTTTAAATTCTATCTCACAAATTTTTCTAGGTAGATAGATTATAAAGTCTTAATTTCTAAAAAATTTCTACAATGTAAAATATTTTCCTTGCTTCTAAAATTTTTTTCAACAGAAAAGAGACGATTATTACTGTTAAATACATTTTTATAATATTTTAAATTTTAAATTAAAACAATCAAATCAAATTTAACATAAGTGGGATTCATTTTCACAAATATGGTTTCTTAAATAAATTTATTAAAATTACACCTGATGCCAACTGCTCTCTCCTTTTTTCTCTGTTGTTAAAGAAACAACTGAACCCTGCCTCCACTCTTTATTTTACTCCTTCTCCAAAACAAGTTCTACAAAAAACTAACTAAAGATTGTCAACAGTAATGATGGATCAACTTCCTGTATTTAATGTGTCATTGTCATTGGTAATTTTTGCTTAAAAAATTATGCCTTTACAACAGTAATTGCTATTAGTAATACATACATATGTATACATATATACATATGCATGTGTATATATATATATTCATATGTATGTATATATAATTGTACTCTCCTCATTTTTAAGGTCATAATATTTTGCCTTTTCCTGATATGTATGCTCAGTTAATTGCTTATGGCCACGCTAGAATTTTATCTTTAACAGACACAGACATTAATGATTTGTATCTTACTTATGGAAGAATATTTAATCTTCAATACTTACAGTTCTCCTCTTACTATCAAGCTGCATTAACATATTTTTTTAGAACCGATTGCTTTGCAAATGCCTCCTGATGGGCAATTTTCTTTTTATGTCAGGTTACATATTCCCCCTCTTCCTTGATTTCTACCATTTGTCTTGTAGATGGGTTGATGTTGCATACAGATGGAGATAAACAAAAGAGGTAATACCTGTTTTTATTAATAATAGGTGGACTAACTATTATATCCTGCCTCAAATCTCTCCAGAAACAGCTAAATTAGCCACCATTGTTTTAGCAATGAGATTATTTTCTACTACTTTAAAATTATTGCAGATTCCCAATATATAGATAAACTTGTTCCTCATACTTCTGTAGTTGTGTATTCTCCTCATTTGGATTCCAACTTTCTATCTCCTTTTTGAACCCTTCAAACTCTCTTACCACATTGGATGTCCCCTATCTTCCTTGCTCATATACTCAGCCACACTGAAATTCTGGGACCTCTGTTGGAAGGTTACACCCACACACGTGCAGCTGTGAGATCCCTTTATCCTTGATTTTCAGATGCTGTAAAATCTCATAGATTTTTTTCATGAAAGTGCTCTCTCACTAATAAAAATGTTTTCCATTTCTTCCCAACAGGCTCATGTCGTTGTTAATAACTGTTCTGACTGTATACCCTTCCGGTCCCCTGTATGGGAATATGCAAATCCTACAGGCCTACATTCTAATGCACTTTGACAAATGGATGTTACACATTTCCCTCGTTTTTATCCTTACTCCTTTCTTCATGTTTCCATTGACACTAATTCTGGATTTATTTGGGCTAGTGCCAATAGGTCTTAGACGGTATCTGCTTACATTTCTCATTCATTACTATGCTTTGCCATTATGGGCGAGCCTGTTCCTTTAAAAATGGATAACACCCAGGCCTATACATCTTGTGGTTTTGCACAATTTTGTACTCAATGAAATATAATTTTAACCCATGGAATTTCTCGTAATGAACAAGTCTTAGTTGAATGAGCACATCATACTCTGAAGATATGCCTCTTAAAACAAAACCATAATAGGGGACCTGGCCTCTCTCCTGTTAATAATGCCTTAAATATTGCTTTATTTACAGTTAATGCACTCAACATGCAATACAAAGATAATACTCACAATTGGTCTTCTGCCTTGGATAAACATTTTATTCCCAGTCAACAATTGCCAAAAATTTATGTACAATACAGGGTTCCACAAGACCCAGGATGGCAAGACCCTGTGCCTCTGATTACAGGAGAAAAGGATATGCTGCTGTGTTTACACCAATAGGCCCTGTTTGGATTCTGAGACCTGTCAATCATGTGTTGGCATCATGGACTTCACAACCTGGTCCCCACATTTTATTTGCACCTGGATGAGGAGGATTCTGCCAAACAAGAAGACAATCATTCTCCTTGCAAAAGAAAGAGCACTACAAGAGGGCCCTGACATCCTCGACCTCCAGTGACTTGGGGGGATACGAAATCATTAACAACCTCAGCTCCATGGCTGTTGGCTCAACTGGGGCTAAAATACATTCTAGAGAATTTGGTTACTGCTTTGTTTGCTAAACTTACAAAAACCCTCTAAATGTTTTGATCTTTATCATAATGTTGTTCTGTGTTGTACTCCACCTGTAGGAAATCCAGTAAAATCAGACTTCTTAACTTCTAGAGCCCATTATCATATCTGGGTTCACCTGGCTAAAATTGTCAATTCGTCTAAGATAAACAACTATTCAGAGGTTGGTGTTTACTAATACTGGGAATGTAATGTTGTGCTTGTAGCTGTCAATACCTACCCTATTTTTTGCCTCCACCAATATTAAAGAGAAAACAAGTATTATAGTATTATTCATACAAAAGTTCATACAAAACAAAAATAGGGAGCTGTATGTGTTGTGACCTTGAGACTGTATAGGACAGCATTTCTCCGGTGAGCAAACTCCTGGGGAATAACAGGCACCTGGTTTTCCATGGCTGGAATATTTTGCAGTATTTCCCAGGCACTCCTAAGATAACCAATGCATGCTTGGCTGGAGCACATATCTAACCACAAACAAAACATCTTACATTGTAACCTATTGTAACCTGTTTAGTGGTATAATAAATAATAATGTACTACTGATGCCAGTGACTGAATGTAACCTATTGGGATAAATAAAGCCATCAGCTCGGACGAGCAGCCATTTCACCATTTAGCCATTCTGCCTCTGCACCTTGCTTCTGTCTCCTTTCAATTTCTTTTTAAAATCCACTCTCAGTTAATCTACCCCCATACCTTATCATTCTCTATTCATTTTAATATCATATTAAGGTTGAATTTTGACTTTTTTCATGATCATTTACTTAGGTAAGAGGACATGCAGTTCTTCTCTTTCTGTGTCTGGTATATTTCACTTAACACATTCCTGATATTCCATCCATTTTCTTCACATGACAGGACTCCATTGTTATTTATGGCCACATAAAATTCCAGTGTGCATGAATCTCTTTACCTATTCATCTGTTGATGGGTGCTGATGTTATGCCATAACAGCTGTTTTAAATTGTGCTACAATAAACATGGACATACAGATATCACTCTGGTATACCAATTTCATTTTGGGGGGCTATATTCCCAGAAGTGGGACATCTGGATTATTTTGTAGATCTATTTATGTGTTTTTGAGAAGCATTTATACTGGTCTTCATTATGGTTTTACAAATGTATATTCCTGCTCAATCTGAGAACTCCCTTTTCTCCACATCATCACCCCCATTCATTTTTGCTTTTGTTATTAACTATTCTTCTCATATAAGTTAACATGTCACTGCCATAATGATTTGCATTTCCCTGATGAATAATAATAGTTAACATTTGAAAATTACTTACTGGCTTTTTTCTTCATTCCCCCATTTTTTAATTGCATGATTTATGAAAGAAACATGGTGCAGGACTGAACACACACACACCTGGGATAAGAAGTGCTTTTATTGTCAAAAGCCTGCATCAACTCCCCCTTGAATGTTACTTTTTTATTTTTATTTATTTTAGTTGTTGATAGATTTATTTATATGTGGTGCCAAGAATCAAACCCAGTGCCTCACACATTCTAGGCAAGTGTGCTACTGCTGGGCCACAGCCCCAGCCCTGAATGTTACTTTTTATATGCTAGAATCATGTCCACACACGGTTTAGTCCTGGTGACTGGTATAACAAGCATCACCTGATTTTTCAGAAGGCAAGTTTGTTTCTTGGGAACAGACACAAACAGTTCTTCTCTCTCTCAGGGAGGGAACAGAGACCCACACATCTCTTTATCTCTGAAAAAGAGAACAGATAAACCTGCCCATCCCCATTCAGAAGCCAGTAAGTTGTCTCCTCTCTCTCAATGAGGGAACAGAGAAAGATCAGCATGTTTCCAGACCAGTAAGTTTTATCTCAGGCTATTTTATATTTTTTGAGAACAAAATATTCATAAAATGAGCATGAGAAAAGGAAGATGGCTGTTGTTATGCCAATGATTTATTTGGTGATGATAATGTGGTTATTACCTTCAGGATACTAATTGTTTACCAAGTGAATAGTTTCTCCGATATTATCTTGCATTCTGTAGGCTGTCTCTTCACTCAGGTAATTGTTTCCTTTTCTGTGCAGAAGCTTTTGAGTGTGATGTCATGACTTTGGACTATTTCTTCTTTTGATTTCTATGATTGGGGATTAGATTCTGAAAATAATTATTGGAATTAAACCAATGTCCTGAAGGTTCATTTTATGTCTGCATTTAGGTCCAAAACAGCATGGTACTGGAATAAAATAAAAGCAAGCAAGCAAGCAAATAAATAAATAAATAAATAAATAAATAAATAATATATGTAAATATGTTTAAAATATATACTACATCTATGTATTATATATTCAAAAATATATACATTTTATGCTAATACCATTTTATGTATATGTTTGTATGCACATATATGTATTTCAGTTTTTATATCTGTTTATATATTTATATATTTGCTTTTACATTCTCATCACAATAGAGAGCCCAGAAATAAATCCATGCATCTATAATCTATAGCCAATTGATTCACACAAAACCTGCTATAAACATATCATAGAAGTGACAGCCTTATCAATAATTGGTCCTTGGTAAACTGGATGTCCACATAATGAAATATGAAGCTATAGCTGTTCTCCATCTCTCCCCCCCCAAAAAAAAGGTAACTACAAATTCATCAAAGCCCTATTTTCAGTGTTTCTGTGGTGACTAGTATCATTTTCTTACTTATAGACCTATGAGTCTCAAGAATTTCTTGTGAGACTCATCTGGTGGTGATGAGTTTCTCAGATTTTCCGTTGGTGCATCATAATTATACATAGTAGAGGGATTGATAATGCCATGTTCATTTGTGCCGGTAACACCATGTGCCCATTCTTACTCCCTGAGACTTTCCATTCTGCTCCCCTGATGCAGTTTTTTATTAGGAGTATCACCATGGGTGGGGGAGAAGAGCAAGGGCTGGGCTTCTGTTTTATATTACTGCAGGGTTGAAGATTCCTTAGCAGCTCCCTAAAATACTCAGGACCTGGGGGATGGTTCTCCAGCAACAGAGACTTCAGTTTTCTTTGGCATTAATGGGGCTGCTGGGGGGCTCCCTTTAACCTTTTCTCATTGTAAGAGGTCCATATCCCTTTTTGTTCTGACATGACCTTGACATGGGGATGGAGTTTCAGGTGCTTTGTTACCTTCTTTGTAAGACCATGTGGGGTCTTGAGGATACACAGTGTCTCCCCCACTTTCCCACTGTTCTCTAGCACTTTCACTCATGGACTCCCCCTTGACCAGCAATTGCTTATTGTATTGTCATACATTGTGTGGGAGGCAAGCGAGTCAACACCTCTAATCAGCCATCTTAATGATGTTTTCAATGTGAAAAATTTGAAGAAGATACAAAGAAATGGACATAAAAGATGTGTTCATCTATTGGAAGAATTACTATTGTAAGACATCAACACTACCCAAAGTCATCTACAATCCCTATCAAAATCTCACTGACTCCCGCCCCCAAACTAGAGAAATCCATCCTGACATACATATAGATTTCTAAATGACCCCAAAATGATCTTGAGGAAGAAGATCAAATATGGACATCTCACATTTCTGGATATCCAAACTTATCCAAAATGTAGACCAAATAAATAAGTGTGGTAGTAGCTTAAAAATTGACCAATAGAATAGAGAACACACAAGGAAACCCTTACAAAATGGTCAAATGACTTTGTTATGGGTGCCAGACCATTCAAAGGGGAAAGGGCACTCCTTTTCAAACATGGTGCTGAAAAAACTGAACATCCACAAGAAAACAATGAAATTGGGCCATTATTTATAAAATTCAAAGAAATTATCTCCAGGTTGTTCAAACACCTAAGCTTATGTGCAAACTCTACAAGACCATTACAAAAACATAGGATGAAAGCTTAATGATGTTGGATTTGACAAAAATTACTTGGATGTTGTAATACAAAGAAAACAAAAATGTAATAGTTAAATAGGACTAGATAAAAATTAGAAGCTTCCATTCATGAAAGGATATAGTGAATAAAATGAATAGGTGGATTCATACATTGCAGAATGGGTGGATTACTTAGAAACAATAGATATGAAAATCAGTTAATATGTAGAATATTTAATTTACTACAGCTAAGAAAAAAACAGTTAAAATAGTAAAAAATAAATAAATTAAGTGCTATGTGGCCTTTAACTGAACTCATATCAGGAACTTCTCTTGATGTTTTAATAAAAATTGCAAATATGATTGGAACTTCAGGGAATCACCTTCAAATTACTGTCTTCCACAGTTTATTTCTTTGTTTGTTTATTTATTTATTATTGGTACTAAGAATTGAATGCATGAGCACTTAAATACTGAGCCACATCCCTAGCCCTGTTTTGAATACTTTATTTAGAGTCAGGGTCTCAGTAAGTTGCTGAAGCTGACTTTGAACTTGCAATGCTCCTGCATCAGCCTCCAGAGCCACTGGGATTATAAACATGTGCAACTGCACCCAGCTTGCTTGGCACAGTATTGCCAAACAAATTTTGAAATATTTTCAAATCTTTGGAAAATTGTATTTTGCCAATTTTAGAGCCCTTTCATTGTTTTTACTTACTTTGGACATAGTTTTTTTCACAATTGGCTATAAGATCATTGAAATGTTTTATTAAAATTTTAAAGCTAGCCGGGCGCGGTGGCGCACGTCTGTAATCCCAGCACTTTTGGAGGCTGAGGCAGGAGGATCGTGAGTTCAAAGCCAGCTTCAGCAATGGTGAGGCACTTAGCAACTCAGCGAGACCCTGTCTCTAATAAAATACAAAAAAGGGCTGGGGATGTGGCCCAGTGGTCGAGTGCCACTGAGTTCAATCCCCGGTACAAAAAAAAAAAAAAAAAAAAATTTAAAGCTTCAATATACAACTTACCCATGTTTAAGAATAAGGTCAGTGGCATTAAGCATATTCCAGTTTTTTTTTGCAGGTATAATCTCCACCATCTCCAGGACTTTTCCTCCTTCCTAGAATTTCTCAATGTTTCATCAAACAAAAAAATTTCCTCCTGGACTCCTTCCTCAGCTGATGGAAAATTCCATTCTATATTTTGTCGCTTTAAATTTTACTACCTTATGTTCCACTGTCTAAATGTACTTTATACAATTTTGATTTTTTTGTGAGTAATGGTTTACTTAACAGAGTACTGAAGATTCATCTGTGATTACCTGCGCTTTACAATCTCCTTTCTATTTGTGGCTGTGTGATTCTCCATGGAATAAGCAGAACTCATTTTTATACATTCATATGCTTGTAGATATCAGACTGTTTCCACCATAGCCTATTTTAAAGAATTGTTCTTTGAGCAATGGTGTTCTAATAATAATTTGCATTCCTGAATCCAAGTTTTTGCTATAGTCATGAAAGTTCAATTGATGAATTATATGGAAAACTATGACAATAGACCTTGACAATCTATTAAGCATATGGATTACTGATTCCATTGACTCATTAAAATTTGATACGATTTCTCACATACCTATAAATGTATGGGCAAATTCAGATAACAAAATGGAGACTCACCTCTCAGGTGTACCTTTCACACATCAATCAGAAAATATAACATTCTTTGGTTATCTCAGAGCCATATGGATAATTTATCTGGCATATATTTTTTATTCACAAATTTTAAAGTAATCATTTTAAACAAAACACATTATCTATTCACACACTACAGAGAGCACACACACTGTCATGATTAAATGTTGCAAATCTGGGTGGTGCCTCATTCAGAGAATTTACCCACTATGCAATAATGAAACATTTACTGTCTTTCCCCCAAATGCATGTTAAAAAGTTAATACTTTGTTATGCAGCACATATGAAAATCATAGGACTGATTGTGGCATAGCCACTGGCCACCATCTTTATAATAGAAAGAGAAACAGGGTAATTGTTCCACATGGTTTTTAGAGAGATGATGATTCAGTCCAAACAGTACATGAGCACAAAGAAAACCACAGCAGTAGAATGGTCCTGGTGTCCCTCTGTTCTGGGGATGCTTTTGGAGACAGGCTGGTGTTGTGAAGTTGCTGGAAGTGCCTCCTATGCCTGCACAAGAGAGTCACCATGTACCCACTGGAGAGCACCATGAGCCCTATAAGGAAGACATCACGAAATGCACCCAGTATGAAAAATAAATGCCTGTGGAAGTAACTCATGGGGAAAATAATGCAGGAATCACTGAGGAATAGAATACCATGTGAGTGTACAGTGGAATTGGAAACAGCAGAGATTGAGAAATGAGCAGGGAATGACATATAAAAGACCCACAGTAAAAGAAGCAATATCATGCTTTCCTTTGTAGATTTAGGTTTGAACTCTGCTAAACAGGAGCTTCTGGGGCTGAGAGTGATGGCCTGCAGGGCACTCAGTAGGCAAGTGGCTGAAATGGAGAGGCCCCTCATCAACCTGTACAAGTTGGCAACTGATTTACAAGTGATGTCATCCCAAACCCAGCCCTGGGACACAAAAGTGTCTGTAGCTTTGAAGCCCACAGTGAATAGCATCAGTAAGTGGATTAAGGGCAAGAGACCGATGATCAAGTCAGTGTTCTTGAGTCTCTTGTCGAAGAGGAACTTGATGAGGTGGAGCAGAAAAAGGATTGTGTTGGCAAAGATACCAATTTCATCTTCAAAGTAAAAGGTTTTCTTCAGTTAAAAATACTATACAGCTTGCTTGTTTTTTTTTTTTTTTTTTTCTTCTCATCTTTTAAGGTACAAGTCATGGAGTACACGTCTTAGGAGAAATGAATAAAATTCATTATCATAAATATTAAATATTATCCATCTCAGCCAACAGTTTTGCCATGAATATAACTTGTAGATCTGTCCCACATCCCCATTTTCCACTCCAATACTCAAGTTTCCCTGGCAAACTATGTGAGTCATTCCTTCCTCTCTATTTCCTTATCATTGCACAGACATGGCTGGATTACATTTGTCTCAAAATGCAAAACTTTACCCTCTGCATTAAAAAGCATAAAATATTATAGAAAATATTTCCCTATTATTGCCTTGGGTTTGTTATGTTGCTGTCTTACTACAAATATAATTTCTCATTTTTAATCCACCATCTTGATTACATTCTAGTAGTCTAGTAAGATCTATATAATTTTTAATAAATTAAAAGTATGTGGGTTGTATTAAAAAAAACTTTCTATAGCAAAGAGTATCAACTTTTTAGCCAACCCAAAGTTGTATTATTTTCTTGTTATCTTCATTCTGGCTAGTGAATGAACACATGAAATTCTGTTAATATCATCACTGAGAAAATGCTATGTTACAATCTCTGAAGCCACATGGCTTGATTTCATCTGTATTACCTTCCATTTAATTCAAGTGTTACCATGGGCAGCCCGTAAGTGTCGCCGCCTGCACCGATTACCGCTTGGAGCAACGACGTCGTGGGAATAAGTTTAGAGGCAGACTGGAAATGAACATGCTCTTTATTCTGCTAGCTTCTTTCTCCAGCTCCAACAGCAACTCCAACACCATGCACACTCCTGCAACCACCACCAATGGTGCCCACCCGATCCACAATCCCCTGGGCCAAGTCTCAGGAGATCATGCAAATGGTGCCAACCCGATCCGCAATGTCCCGGGCTAAGTCTCGCGAGACCAGGGAAGGTGGCAATGCCCGAACATTTTTATGGCTTACAGCTAACCGCAATCTTAGCTATCTCCTTAATTAGGGCTCCTACACGTAAGTGTCACTAGGCTCATTTCTTCTATACAGTTAAGACAGGTGGAGTGCATAAAAGAGGATGAAGCATATGTGCCAAACAGTGTAGGCTTCCCGCACAGAATGATCTCTATTGAATTATTGTATTAAAAAAAGTCATCACCAGCAATGGTGAGGCACTTAACAACTCAGTGAGACCCTGTCTCTAACAAAATACAAAAAAGGGCTGGGGATGTGGCCCAGCGGTCTAGTGCCACTGAGTTCAATCCCCGGTACCAAAAAAAAAAAAAAAAAAAAAAAAAAAAAAAAAAAAAAAAAGTCATCACATAATTTGAAATTATACTGTCTAAACATTTATGAGCAAAGGAATGTTATATCTGATTCCTTCTACTTTTTGCTCCTATTCCCATCCTACATCCACAATAATGGGATTCCAATTGTAACTGCTTTTACTCCATGTATGTATATTTTCTCAAAATACACTTGACTATCATGTATATCTAAAAACAACAAACAAAAACTAAAACAAGATCCAGTAAACAATATGTAAGGTGTGGGTACATAGTGTGCAAGCCTTTAATCCCAGTGGCTCATGAGGCTGAGGCAGAAGGATCATGATTCAAAGCCAGTCTCATCAAAAGTGAGGTACTAAGCAACTCAGTGAGACCCTGTCTCTAAATAAAATACAAAATAGGCTGGGGAAGTAGTTCAATGGTTGAGTGCCCCTCGATTCAATATCTGGTACCCACCCAAGAAGTGAATTTAGAAGAATAAATATTTGCAAAAAAACCCCAAAAGTAATTACACATATCTTCATTCATTTAAGTACATAGATTTCATACAGTTTTTAAAATATCTGAATACTTCTTTCACAATTTCAGAGAAGGTAAAAATGATGAGATTATTAGAATCTGGTAGCAATATCTGTTCAGAAAACACTTATGGAAGTTTTGGAAAATTTGAATCTGCTTATACAGCTACATATTTTACATATATATTTTTATCAGGTCAGAATTTGGCCTACGTGAGCCAAGTCCAGTTATAAAACACTAACAGGAATATTTTGAACTTTTTTCTTATTAAATATGTGGAATCATTGTGGTAAGTAAAACTATGATTAAAATAGATCTAGTTTCACTCCATTTTAAGGTGTCAATTAAAGGATAAGTATCCAATCTAACCTTGAAATCTGAGTCTTCTTGGGATCCAGGATTAGAAGACTTAAATTTCAAGGTTAAGTTGGATACTTATCTTTAATTAACACCTTAAAATGGAGTGAACATGGTTCTACTTTTTAAATATTTATTTCTTAGCTATAGGTGACTACAATATCTTTATTTTTATTTTTATGTGGTGCTGAGGATCAAACCCAGTGCTCCACACATGCTAGGCGAGCATTCTACCTCTGATCTACAACCCCAGCCCAGTACCTGGGTCTATTTTAATAAGTAGCACTGGTGTTTCTCCAGACTCAGAGGTCCATTATACTAGAATGCTTTTTGCAATGCTGGGGATCAAGCCCATGACCCCACACATGCTAGGTAAGTATCTACTACTGAGCTAAAACACCAGCCCTTACTCTAGAAAATTCGGTTATGATTTACTGGCAGAATATTGTCCTGGAAAACATATGTATTTACTTTAATCAAAGCTTCTCAAATATGTAATAATTAAGATTTAATTTGTATTTTCAGATACTGAAACATAATGTGATCTGAAAAGTAAAGTGTAGGCTGAAGTAGTTCATGAACATATAGATGTGAAAGATAAGATACTGAGGAAATCCCAGCAACTTTGGAGGCTGAGACAGGATGATTTCAAATTTTAGGCCAGCCTGAGAAACTTAGCATGAGCCCTTAGTAATTTAGTGAGATGCTCTCTCAAAATAAAATATACATATTTATTTTGAACTGGAGATGTATCTCCATCTTATAGATCCTCTGGGTTAAATCCATGGTAAAACAACAAAAGAAAAAAAAAGAAAACCACCAAGGAAATCTGACATATAAAAGATTTGTGAGTATCATATCATTTAAAAATTCAGATCTTAAGTAGATTTGGATCCTTGGTTAGATATTGAAATACAAATTTGATTTTTACTTTAACTTTTAATTGACATAATATTTGGACTTACACTTGGAGTACAATGATATAATTCAAAACATATTTACATTTTTGCTTATCCCATTATTGTAATCAATATTTTTATTTCTTAAAATTTTATAATTTCTGAATGTGAGGAATCTCAAAACTTTTCCACTCTATTTTTTTTGGTTACATGTAATTACTGGCTGTAGATTCTAGAGATTATATTGAGCTGTAGAATGTGAGAGCTGTGTACCCCAGTCCTACAACTGTGCACAGGAGTCCCTCACCCTTACTTTCATGTTTTTTTTCCCCTGCCCATCCCCAGCCTCCACTAAGCTGCCCTTCTATGTGGGCAATATTGTTAGCCTCCATACATGAATGAGAACGTACAATGTTGGTTTAAAAAGAATGAGCTATACAACATTAGATAAAAAGTTCACGTTTTCCCACATGTGATGATCAAGGAAAATATTAAATTTTTATTTCACTCACAGCAAATTTGGGTCTGCTCCTATGACAAGCCTAGGAAGCTTGATAGAAATATTTTCCAAAAGGGCATATCTTTTAATATTTGTGGGTCACACAAGACCATAGGGACATTGCCCTTTTGTACTCGACAACTTTATAAATAAAAATGTGATACATCTGTTCTCATACAACTGTTTGATTTAAGGTAAAATATAAACTGATGAGAATTTTATATATGTATATATATAAACTTTACATACATAAACTTACATTGTGTTGGACTGACTTAAAGTGTGAGCCATATAAGCACATAGCATTGTAAATCTCAGTAACTTATTTTAATCACCTATAAATAGGAGCATTAGATGGATTGTTTTCATTGTTACTTTATGGAATTTAGTTGTGCAATCGTAAATATTTTGGAACAAGCAGGAATGAGAAGAAGTCAAGAATTTTCAATAATATTCAGAAATTAGTACCTCAGTTCATTGTTGCTTTAAAACAAATAGAAAGTCTTTCTGAAGTTAAAATGCCACAAATTTCATGCCAAATGAAAAATGAATCTCCTTTCTCCAGAGCATAAAGGAGAATGAGATAAAACTACTAATTAGGAAAACTAATTGTGTAAAACCAAGAGAGATCACATATTTCTGCATTTATCCAAATGTGTGTAAAATATGTTTTTGCCAAAAATTGAACCCAAGGGTGTTTAGCCACTGAGCCACAACTCAAACTCATTTTATTTTTTTATTTTGAGACAGGGTCATACTTAGTTGCTTAGGGACTTGCTAAGTTTCTGAGACTGCCTTTGAACTCATGATCTTCCTGCCTTGACCTCCCAGAAACTGAGATTATAGGCATGAGCCACCTCGTCTGTCTTGTGTCCAAATTTTACGTCAACATACTAATGTGCCAGTGCATTCATACACATCAAGAATA
>CM046675.1:907488-932196 GCA_025594165.1 Tamias sibiricus | reverse complement strand
AAAATCTTTCTTCAAATTAGTTATACATGACAGTAGAATGCACTTTTATTTCTTCGTACACAAAAGGAGCACAAATTTTTATTTCTTTGGGTGTAGTTGATGCAGAGTTGCACCATTGTGCAATCATACATATACCTAGGGTAATGTTGTACATCTCATTTACTTATCTTACCTGCCCCCATGCTCCCTCCTTTAACCCCTCTTTTTTGCCCAAAGTTCCTCCATTCTTATCATACCACCTCCCCCACTATGGATCAGCATCTACTTATTGGAGAGAACATTGGGCCTTTCCCCCATGCATATCATTTTGAATTCTTCTGTATTTATGGCCTAGGAAAACTCCATTATGTATATGTACCATATTTTCTTAATCCATTCATCTAAGGATGGGCATCTGGTTAGTTTCCATAACTGGGCTATTGTGAATTGCACTGCTCTAATTATTGATGTGGCTGTATCAGTATAGTATACTGATCTTTATTCTTTTGGATAAATATCAAATAGTGGGGTAGCTGGGTCAGATAGTCATTCCATCTAGTGATCTGAGGAATATCCACACGGCTCTCCAAAGTGGTTGTACTAATGTTCATTTCCACTCTTTTGAGTGTTCCAAAGGTACACCCAACAATGTAAGAGTGTATCTTCCCACCCCCACAACTTCACCAGCACGTATTATCATTTCTGTTCTTGATAATTGCCATTCTGACTAGAGACAGAGGACATGTTGGTATTATTTGATTTGCATTTCGCTAATTGCTTGATATGCTGAATATTTTTTTCAAATATTTATTGTCCATTGGTGTTTCTTTGTTTGAGAAGTTTCTGTTTCTCTCTTTGACCACTTATTGATTGTGCTTCTTTTTTTGACCTGAGTTGTTTGAGTTCTTGTCATGTTCCGTATTTTAATCTCCTGGTGGAGGAGTAGCTGGCAAAGGTTTTCTTTTATTTGGTATGTTCTTTCTTCACTTTCTTAAAAATTTTTATCTATTGTGCAGCAGCATTTTAATTAAATGTCATTCCACTTAGTGATTCTTGGTTCTATGTTTTGAGCTTTAGGGGTCATATTGAAGAAGTCTGTGCCTGCACTTTGTGATGCAGTGTTTAACCAATGTTTTGTTCTATCAGTTGCAACATCTCTGAGCTAATTCCTAAGTCCTTGATCCATTTTGACTTCATTTGGTGCAGGATAAAAGATAGGGATGTAGTTTTATTCTTCTACGTATGGATATTGGGTCTTTCCAATACTGTTTGCAAAATGGCTATCTTTGCTCCAACATATATTTTTGCGTCTTTTGTTGAATATCCAGTGGTGTATAAATGCACATTTGTCTCTGTGTCTTCTGTTCTATCCCATTGGTCTATATGTCTATTTTGATTCCAATACCATGCTGTTTTTGCTACTACCGATATGTAGTATAATTTGAGATCAAACTTTGTGAGGCCTCATGCAAACAATAACCCCTCAACTTTACTGTAATTAAATTATCTCTTTTTTTAAAAAAAAAATTAAAGCAAGAGAAAAAAAGTTCAAAATCTCCCATCTTCTCTTTGCTTCTTTTTGAGTTTGACCTTCACTATCAGAACCTAACCAAGGAGGTTTATGTGGGGAACCCCATTCAACCTTTAGGGGATCCCTTGGGTGTTTCTCAGTCCCTGAGAAATTAGACTCCATCAATCTCTGGCCAGAACATAGGCCTGGCTAACTGAATTCTGGGATCAGAATGGAAGAAGAGGTCTGAGCCTTCAGTAAGTGTTTGTTCATTTAGTTGTGCTGCCTCCTGTCCTTCCTACTGCCCCCTAGTCAAGAGACTCTTTGTTTTCATCCCCTCCAAAGCACGCCCTTTCAGATACTGGCTGGCATAGGGATAGCACCCTGAAGAGTGGTGGGAGGCACAAATCTCACTGCCTACTAAATGAACCTTTTTGCATTGTCTCATACGTGAGCTTTTGGGGGTCACCTCACACCCAAACTACAACCCAGGATGAGGAAAATATTGGAATGATTAAATTCATATTTATTTTACCTCTGTCTTAAAATGTTCCATTTGCAGACATGTACTGAATGTAATTTCAGCAATAGGTTAGTTGAATACATCAAGCTCTTTATCTGAAGAAAAGAATGTCACTGGAGAAAATGTCCAAGAGTTTTGTTGAGTTTTTCCAGAATGTTCTAACACAGGGAAAATCAGAGGTTTAGGAGGTTTTAAAAAGGTAGAATGGAGAAGCTTGTTTTTCTGTCTCTCCCTGGCATGAATTCAAGAAAGCAGAGAAGCCGCTTCTCAGAAATATGTGTTGGGAAAAAGGGTAGGGGACTTTACTGAGATTTAATACTGGACATTTGAAGCAAATGAGGGACTCAGGAGTTTGGATATAACAAAATAAGAAAAAAATATCTCCAGTGTTACCCTTGTTGCTTCCACTAGAGGCACAAGCAGAGCAGTCACTCTGGGAGCAAAGTGAAAGGATAAGGGAATTAGTGGAACCCATACCTGAGGCATATCTGTGTATGAAAAGATCAGAGATTAAAGACATTGCACAACTAAACAGAGAACATGATGCACTGTATCCTTCTGTTGGGAAGAATCTGTGTCACTCGCAGCTGCCTGTGGGGTACAGAAGAAGAAACTATTTGGCATCTGGGTGCAGGGTGCCAGCAATTTGGGGAGTTGTTTCCTGGCAAACCCAAGTTTAGCCTTAAATACAGGCCTGGAAAATCCACACTGCTCAACATAGTGTGTACCTATGTGATGAGGAGAAAATCAAATGTGCAGAGAAGTTTACACATGAAAATGCTGGTTGTGAGAACTCAGTCAACTCCCATGCTCTTCCTCCAATCTGGCTGCTTGCAGGATGAAGCTCAGGGAGCCAGGGAGAGATGCACCAGGCTGATTATTGAAAATAGCAGGGGTGGGAGAGATTGAGTTTAGAAAGTGAACTCAAGACACTAGGAAACATGAGGTCTTCAAGGGATGGATGAAATTAAGTATTTTCTCTTTACCATAAATGTGGAACCCAGGGGAGATCACAGGAGTGCAGTCTTCCAGTGTGGATGGGCAACAGCTGGGCCAGGAAGGTGCACTGATTGAAAATCTCTGGAACAATTGCCATTAAAGGCTGAACCCAGAGACTACCTAAGACTAAACCCCACCTCCAGGAAATCCAACTATGGGATTTCCTCTCTCTCTCCAGCAACACCATCCTGAGGGTGGAACAGGCATTGTACTACAGGGCATCCCACCTAACACAGCAAAGAAGGAAAGCTGAAAATCTTCTGAACTCCAATGCACATTATTGTTTAACTATTTGCTGCATTTTTCCCCTTCTTTCTTTTCTCTGTGATCTGAAGGGTTCATGGACACTCCTTCATACTTGGTTTTTCTCATTTCTAGCATTTCTGAAGGCAACTATTTTTCATGGGCCAGTATTTTCATTTCTAGAATGTTTGATTCGTATATTTTGGTTTTGTTTTATATTCTTTGTTTTTAAATTTTTACTTTGAAATTTATTCTCACTGATCTGTCTCCCTTCATTTTTTTTCACTTTTCTCCTGCTAATAGCCAATCCCTATTGTTCTCTCCTTTCCTCTTCCCTTATTTTTACTTTTATTTTCTCTTCACTTCCCTCATAATCATCATATCCTACATTGCTCCTCTTCTCTCCCTGTTGGCCATTTCAAACTGTAACCCCTTTTACAAAATTATTGTTATTACTGTGGGCAATAACTAATCATAAAATTTCTGTTTATTGTGATACTTCACACTGTGGATGTTGAAAGGCAAGTGACAACACCAAGAGACAGGGAGGTCTGCCAAGAGATTTATTGGGAAGCATCAAGGCGGCTGCTGGAGGAGGGAGGGAGCTCGGGAGAGACAAGGAGCAGAGAACAGAGAGTAGGGGCCTATGCAGGGAGCCAGGAAGGGACCAGCAGGGAGAAGGGAGTAGAGACAGAAAGCAGAGGGTAGGGGCCAGGGGTGGGGGACAGGGGGGGCAGAGATGAGGGAGCAGGCACCTCAGCAGAGGGAGAGAGAGAGAGAGAGAACGTGCAGGCTTCAGCTTCTATCTGCTGTTTGGGGTTAGGCCATGAGGGTTAGAGATTGTGAGACCATCTTACTGGTTCTAGGCACATCAGGCACGTAGGGTTTTAGGTAGGTAGGTTTATGCAGTGTGTGCAGCTCTGACTGGCCTTGAGGAGAAGCTTTGGCTGGCTTCAAGGGGAGCATAGGTGGGAGAAGGTGGGGTAGTGGGCATAGAACCATCCCTGGGTGGGGGCCTCTCTTGGGAAAATGGGAACCTACTGATATTTCTAACAGATATCAGCTGGAACTATTCAGGTTAATGTTGCATAATGCTTGCATTCATTGGTGTTATTGTTTCCCTCTCTTTAAATTGTGAGGTACTGAAAAATTTGAGGGACACTCTAATGCAGAGGGTGGAAACTCTCCTGCCTTAGATCCACACTGATAGATGAGTAGGCACACAAACATCATAAATAAGCAAGGGAGAAATCACCCAAACCAATGAAGATACTTCAACAACAGAATATACCAACACCACAGTGCAAGAAATGTCAGAGAATGATTATAGAATGTACATAGCTAAACTTATCTGTGGATTAAAGGACAATGTAAGGAGTGAAATCAGAGGGAAATTATGGAAAGTAAAAGATCACTTCAATAAAAAGATACAGATTTTTAAAAATCATGCAGATAGCCTTTTAATAAAGAAATCAATCAATCAACAAAATTAAAATTTCAAGGAAAGCATCACCAACAGAGTAGACCACTTGGAAGATAGAGTTAGGCAATGAATACAATGTATATAATCTTGAAAATAAAGTTGACCATGGAGAAAAGATACTAAAGAGGCCATGAGCAAAAATTCCAAGAAATATGAGATAATGTGAAAAGACTAAGATTTATTGAGACACATGAGTGCTTGCAGATACAAACTAAAGGAATGCACAATTGTTTCAGTGAAATTTCTCAAATCTTAAGAATGAACAGGAAAATCAAATGCAGGCTGATTCAGGTCTCCAAATATACAAAATTACAACAGACCCAAAGCAAGGCACATTATTATGAAAACAGGAAACATACAAAATAAGGATCAAATTATAAAGGCTGCCAGAGAACAATGAGAGGCTACATTCAGAGAAAAATCAAACCTAATCTCTGCTGAATTTTCAACCCAGAACATCAATTCTAGGAGATCTTGGAATAATATAAACCAAGCTATGAAAGTAAATGAATGCCACCCACATATAAGATGCCCAGCAAAACTGAGCTTCAGAATTGACAGTGAAATTAAAGCCTTCCCTGATAAACAGAAGTTAAAAGAATTCACAATTAGAAAGCCTGCAGTAGAAAATACTTTCAAAATATTTCATGAAGAAGAAATGAAAAATAAAAGTAAAAACCAGCAAAGGGAGGTACCACACTAACAAAATAGTAAATCAAAGGAGAAACTAATTCAAACTAAAAACGAGAAATAACTCAAATTGACAGTGAATAAAAAATTATTTATCAATGGCCTAACCTCATCAGTCAAAAGACACCCTTGCAGATAGGATTAAAAAAGATGATCCAACAATATTCTGTCTCTAAGAGACTCACCTAATAGGCAAAACCATCAACAGACTGAAGGTAAACAAAATGAAAAACATATTAATCACATCAATCTCTTAAGCTAGCAGAGGTTTCTACCATTATATCAGATAAAGTGGGCATCAAAACAAAGTTAATTAGAAGGGACAAAGTAGGACAGTTCATACTACTTAAGGGTGTATATATCAAAGATTATAAAAATTATAAATATTTATGCCCAAAGCAATTGAGCATTCATGCACATCAAACAAACCCTTCTCAATTCAAGAATCAAATAGACCATAAGAAAGTAACACCAGGTAAGTTTAACACACCTCTCTCTACCCTGGATAGATTCTGCAAACAAAAACTAAACTACAGAACTAAAAAATACCATTAATATTTTAGACTTAAGAGGCACATATAGAATAATTCATCCGTCAATGACTGAATGATTTATATTCTCAGCAGCATATGATCCTTCTCTAAGGTAGACATATCTTAGTCCATAAAGCAACACTTAGCAAATACAATAAAACAGAGATAGTATTTTGCATTCTATAATATAATAATGTAATCAAAATAGAAATCAGCCATAAAATTAAAAAAAAAAAAAAACAATAGAAACTACTATAACACCCTGGAGACTAATTAATATGCTACCAAGTGACCAATGGATAGCAGAAGAAATCAGGGATTAAATTATAAAATATTTAGTGGTAATTAAGAATAGTGACATAACATATCAAAATCTCTTGGACACCGTGAAGGTTGTTTTAAGAGGAAAGTTCATAGCACTGATCTTATTCGTTAAAATAATAGAAAGCAACCAAATAAATAACCTAACATAACCTCTTAGGCCCTGGAAATAGAAGAATAAATCAAAACCAAAAGCAGTACAAGACAGGAAATAATTAAAATCAGAGCCAAAATCAATGAAATTGAAACAAATACAAGAACAACAATTTTAAAAATTAATGAAAAAACATTGGACCATTTGGTGGATCTATTTAAATTTTTTTGAAACATTCCAAACTACTCTTCATAATGGTTGTAATAAAGTATATTTTTAATCAATATGAGAGCTCTTCTTTCACATCTTCACCAGCATATAATATTCATTTTTGGATAATAGCTATGCTACTGAAACAAGATGGCAGGTCATTTTCATATTGATTGTCATTTCCCTGGCAACTAATAGTATTGAACATTTAAATCATACTTGTTCACCGTTCTCAACATTTGCCTATTTTTTTTAACTGAATGACTTCTTTGTTGTTTATGTGGTCATTATCTTTCAGGATATTAATCTTTTACCAAATGAAGAGTTTCCCCAATATCTTCTCCCATTCTGTAGTTTGTCACTTCATTGTGTTGATTGTTTGCTTTGCTGTGTAGAAGATTTGGAGTTTAATTTCATCCTCTTGGATTGTTTCTGCTTTTGTTTCCTGTTCGTGAGTGTGATCCTGATATATTAAGTTTACTGTACTAAAGTCCTGAAAGTTTTTTGTTTTCTTTAATAAGTTTTATATTTTCAGGTCTGTAATTAGTTAACCAACAACATGGCTTTAGTATAAAAACATGTACATATTTATATGTAAACATATACATGCATATGTAAAATATACACAAATATAAATACATACATATACAGTATACATATGTGTATATATGTATGTTTTATGTGTATATGTATCTGTATGAATATATATATACTTATATTTTGTATATATATACACATTTAAATAGTCACATTTATGTATGAATGTGTGTATATATATATACATGTGTATACATGCACACACACACACACACACACACACATATGTATGCTAATGGATGAAAGACCTAATTACACATTTCCATTGTGATTAGTATCATTCATTTACTTCTACACCTAGGAATTTCAAGCATTTCTTCTCAAACTCATCTGGTGGAGATGAATCCTGTTTTTCATTGGTGCATTATAATTGTACATAATAGACAGGGTGATGATGCCATATTTATTTTTGCACATAACACAGTGTACCCATTATCATTCTCCAGGAATTTTCATTTTGTTCGCCTGATACACTTACTATAGTGATAGCATCATCATGGGTGGGGGGAGGACTGCAAGGGATGGGCTTCTGTTTTGTATTAGTGCAGTGTTGCAAATTCCCTAGCAGCCCCCTAAACTTCTCAAAACCTTGGGGGCCTGTGGGATTCTCCATCAGCAAAAACTCCAAGTGTCTGTGGCATTAATGGTGCTGCTATGGGCTCCCTTTTATCTTTTGTCCATTGTGAGAGGTCCTATTGTTTTTGGTCCTGAGCTGACCTTGACATGGGAATGGAGTGGTAGGCTACTTGTTATGTTTTTGTAAGGCCATTGGGAGACACTTAACCACTAAACCACATCCCAGCACATTTTCATTTTTTTTTTTTTTCTTTTTCCTTCCTTTTTTTTGGAAACAGTGTTTTGCTCAGTTGCCTAGGGCCTGAGGCTGACTTAATGGTCTCCCTGCCTCAGCCTTCCCAGCTGCTAGCATTCTGTTCACCATGCATGATTTTGGGGAACAGTTTTGCAGAAATTCTTTCAAATGTTTGGAAAATGATAATTTGGTACTTTGAGAATCTTTTCACTTTTCTTTGCAATTTCAGAGAATGTGTTTCCATGATTGGCTATAAGGCCATTGAAATATTTTTATTTTTAATTAATTACACAAAGTATAAAATTTACCATTTACCCATATTTAAGAGTACAGGTCAGTGGAAGTAAGCACAATTTAAAATACGGTACATGTATACTCTCCAACATCTCCCCACTTCTACTTCTTTCTAAACTATCTCTGTATCAATTAAACAAGAATTCCCAACTGAACTCCTTCCACAGCTGCTGTAAAATGCCATTGTATATTCTGTCTTTATAAATCATACTACTCAATGTTCCACCCACTATGTGCAGATTTATACAGTGTTGATTCTACTGTGAGTGACATTTCACTTGACATAACATATTCACAATTCATCTGTGGTTACCCATTCATCAGCATCTCCTTCCTAGTTATGACTGAGTGGTACTCCATGGTATATGCAGACCACATGTTTATACATTCAGATGCTTGTGGATATTAAACTGTTTCTAGCATTGTCTATTATAAATACCGTCACTATGAACAATGGTTTTCAAATAATAGTTTTTGTGCCTATACCTAATTGTTTGTTGTATTCATAAAATTACACTTGACAGATGAGATGACAATTTATGATAAGAGATATTTACATTCAGTTAGACATAATGAATATTACTGAGACTATTAACTTATTTAAAAGCCGCTCCAATCTATCACATATCTATAAATGTATGGACTAATACAGATAATGTGAATGATATTCGCCTCTCAGGTCCCCTTTCACACACCAATAAGATGGATTATAATTTGGGATGTATGTTCCATTTGGGAGTGTTGAAGTGATCAATTAAGATACCCCACTTCATCCATCCATTCAACACAGACAGCATACATACCACTCCATGAATAATTGTTGCAAAGCTGTACAGTGGCTCATTCTCAGAATTCATTCATCCATCATGAAACCATTAAACATTACTTCTCTCCTTCTGCAAGCATTTCAAAATGTGAACACTCTGTTTTTTAGTACAGATGAAAATCAAAGGACTGATTGTGGCATAGGCATTGGCCACCATGATCAGGATGGAACGACAAACAAGGTCATTGCTCCACATAGTTCTTGAGGAGAATATGATGCAGTCCAAACAGTACATGATCATGAAGAAACTCATGAGCAGCAGGATGGTCCTGGTGGCCTTCTGTTCTGGGGATGCTTTCAGAGACAGACTGGTGCTGTGAAGGTGCTGGGACTGCCTCTTATGCCTGCACAAAAGGGTCACCATGTACCCACTTGAGAGCACCATGAGCCCTATAAGAAAGACATCCCGAAATACAACCATTATGGAAAACAAATGCCTGAGGATGTAACTCATGGGTAAAATAGTGCAGGAATCACTGACAAATAGAAGACCCTGTGAGGTCACAGAGGAGTTGTCCACAGCAGAGATTGAGAAATGAGCACTGGATGACATATAGAAGACCCACAGGAAAAGAAGGGATCTCAGGATGTCCTGGGGGGACTGATATTTGAACTTTGCCAAGCAGGAGCTTCTGGGGCTGAGCGTGATGGCCTGGAGGACACTCAGCAGGCAGGTGGTGCAAATGGAGAAGCCCCTCAAAAACCTGTACAAGTAGATAACTGATTTACATGTGATGTCATCCCAAACGCCCCCCTGAGATGTAAAAACATCTGTAGCTATTAACCCCATGGTGAGCAGCATCAGAATGTGGATTAAGGCCAAGAGACCAATGACCAAGTCAGTGTTCTTGAGCCTCTTGTCAAAGAGAAAGTTGATGAGATGCAGCAGAAATAGGATGGTGTTGGCCAAGATCCCAATTCCAACTTCAGAACACAAGGTTTTTCTTAAGTTAATAATACCATACAGCTTGTTGTTGTTTCTCATCTTTTAGGGTATAAGTCATAAAGTACATTCTTAGAAAAGTAAAAAAAAAATAATAATTATTATCAGTAGTATTAAATTTCATTCATCTCAGCCAACACTGTTCACTTGAGAAAACTTTGTGAACCTTCCCAATGCCCCATTTCCCCTTCCAATATGGAAGCTTACATTGTGCCTTCTGGAAAACATCTGGCTGGATTATATTTGATGTAAAGTACAAAATTTTTTCCATGTACATTAAATATTACCATGTAATAGAAATTTTTCTATCATGTTCTTGAGCTTTTCATGGTGATGTCTTACTTCCAGGGTGATTTCTTTTCTTTCAATCCATCATCTTAATTACATGACAGAAATAGTGTAAGAACTGATTTTTTTTTTTTTTTTTCCAAAATAAAATCATGGAGTTGCATTGGAAAGAAAATACTCCAAAACAAAGAGTATCCAACATTGAGAATCCCATGACCCCCAGTTATAGGCTCATCTCATCTATGAACTGAACACATTCTCAGCATGTATGTACTAGAGATAGAGTACACAAAACAGGATGAAGCATACATGCCAAACAGGGAAGAATTCCTGCGAAGAATAATCACCATAGAATTATTCTATCTTTGAAAATTGTACAGATCCTCATTCATGTAATGTGGCAGACTTTGTAGAGTTCTCTTAGCATCTAATCACCTCTGTCACCAGCTCTGCATAAGAAATTACCCAAATATTAGAATCTCTTGGCAATCTCTGTTTGGAGAAAATTGATGGAATTTTATTACCATTTGAATCTCACTATACAGCTACATATTTTTACATATTTTTGTTGTCAGGTCAGAATTTGGCCTATGTGAGCCAAGTCCAGTTATTAAATATCAGCAGAAACACACGTTTGGTGTTTTCCATTAAAATATGTGGAATCATTTTGCTAAACATAATCATAATTAAAACAGTCCCAGGTTTGGTGCAATTTAAGGAATAATTAAAGAATAAATATCCTACCTAACCTTGAAATCTGAGTCTTCTTGGAGTCTAGGTTTTCCTTCCTCCTTCTAGAAAGCACTGGTATTTCTCAAGGCTCAAGAAGTGCATGTATAAAGTTGATACTGGAATTTTTTTTCTTGCATTGGTGAGGATAAAACCCAGGACCTCACACATGCTAGGTAAGTTCTTTATAGATGAGCTACAACCCCACCCTTTATTCCAGAAAATTTTGTATCGACATCCTGGCAGATTATTTTCCTGAACAATGTATATATTTACATGCATCCAAATTTTTGTATATAATTAAGATTTGTTTTTACATATTGAACAATAATATCATCTGAACAGCAACGTCTTAAGTTTAAAGTAGTTCATGGGCATATAGACATGAAAGATATTAAAGAATTTCAACCAACTCAAAAGAGGTTGAGGATCTCAAGTTTGAGGCCAGCCTCAGCAACTTAGAGAGTCCCTAAGCAACTTAGCAACATCCTATCTTTATATAAAATATAAAAAGGGCTGAGCGGGTGGTTCATTGTTTAAGCACCCTTAGGTTCAATTTCTGATACTATAATATAGTAGTAGTAGCAGCAGCAGAAGAGCAGCAGCAGTAGTAGTAGAAATAATAGCAAAGGAGCATACTCTGGTTTCTCATAGCCATGTATGTAAAGCTCACCACTGCTCCCATCATTTTCTGTATGCTAAGGTAAACAGGGACAAATGAGATCTGGGAGGTTGGACTGGTGCTGTTTTATTTGGGTTTGTGATTGAGGGAAAATGGGGTAGCAAGCTCTATTTTGTCGGTGAGTTCTAGCTGGTAAATTATAAAGAGCAACAAGAAAAATCAGCAACTCAGAGAGGGCACAGCCATCACCAATCAGGTGCCATGCTGTGTGCAGAACCTCTGTGAAATATACAAACTCCAGGAATATGGAGGATAAAATCCTGGGTGATATTTTGGCAAATAAAGACAACTATTTCTGAAAAATCTGGCTAAAATAATCAATTGTTTCTGTAAATTGAAAGGATTTAACTACAGCTCAGCGTTCACAATGGAAGAAAGATACAATATTTTCAAGTCTGTTTTCAGAAACATTAGAAGAAAATTTTCCTTTCTAACATCAGCATGAAACTCCAAAGGAGATCCATCAAAAACACAAAGTTCTCATTACTGGGAAACTCAAATATTCCTGCAGGAGAATCTGTTTCCATGACCAATTGAGTAATGACATGTGTCAAGTCCAAATTGCTTTAGAAAAATTAAAGTAGATAGTTTTACAATTTTTTTCTGAAAATTCATGTGCATGAAATGAGGTACTTAACAAAAATTGTGAGCATACAGACCTGAACAGGATGAGGTCCATGTTGTCTAAGTATTTTTCCTAACAAAATGCATTTCAGACATATTCATTATTAGGGAATTAGGAAGAATTCTTAAATGAACAGTGAAATGAGAAAAAGGTTAGTAGACATAAATATTCTTCCTTCCCAGCTATTGCAAATTTTATTCCAGGATGTTTTAAAGCAAGAAAAATTCATCCATAATCAGGTTCGCTTATCTTTTTAATATTTTACATGAAGGTGACAACAGGATCACTACTTCTCCCTTGAAATTTGGTAATGGGAAGAGCACATGTATTGGACTTGCACCATTAATTTCAGTTTGTTAAATGTAGGGAAAAAATTATGACAACCTATAATAGATACCTGTAGCAATGTGAGGTTACCTTTATTACCTTCTGGAGAATATAAAATTATTTTTAATTGCTCTAAGCATACAAATGACATATCAATAATAGTTCTATTTATTCAGGAAGATGAGGGAAGAAATGTGAAGTATTTTTAATAAATATTGGACAGGAAAACTGATTACTTCCCTACTTTTATAGCAGTACATTACATCAAACATGAAATAGCATAGATAGCATACACAACTTCAGTACTGCTACCGCCAGTTGATAAAAAATTAACAGAACTCTAAAATAACTGAAATTTCCTGTGAAAAAACACTAATTTTCAGTCTCAAATTTCACTAATGACATAGCTTGGGAAGACTTCCTTCATTGCATACCACAGAGCACTGTTTTCTGGATTGAGTATAGTTGTTAGAGCTGGTTGTCTCTTCTCAAGCCAACAAAACCTCAGTAAGACACCCAATTTTCCCCTTCCAACCTCTCCTAGAAGCTCCATGCACAAAGTCACTACATCTGTGGAAAAGAGAGGCACTTACCTGGGTAAAAGAAGGGCAATTGCTGAACCTGAGAATAACATGCATAGTTTTAAGGTAAGGGTGCTGTGAGCTCATCTCTCTGCAGCCTGCAATTTGAGTGTCTCTGGTAGAGTGACAAGATCCCACTGGGGAGCATAGAACTATGGAGTCCCCAATGGGAAATTTTCACTTTCCCCTTTGATTTAAATTTGTTCTGGATAATAGCCATCTGTGGAGACTGGAACTCCCAATTTCCTTAGAGTTCCCTTGACAAAATAGGGTGAGCCAATCATTAAGACGACAGAACTTCTCTCACTTTGATCCAAAGTTTCAATTAGCTCCTACCCATTTCACATGTTGTGATGCCTGGATTCTCAGGTGAGATTTCTAGGACATCCTGTGTCTGTGACAATCCTCTCTACAATGCCTAACAGGGGGACAGGTGCCCTCTTCCCCACTCCATTCTCATGTGAATCACCTGCTTTCCTGACAGTAGAGCTCCTGTGCATCAGGAATTCTGTTCTGACCATTTCAAGATTTAAGCTGTTCATTTCAAGAAAGTGCAATAGAAACAAAATAGAACAACAGTGTGAGAACTGGAGGCTGGGGTTGCAGTAATAGCAGGCAGACGGAACGTGATTGAAGATGACGTAGGGTCTGAGGAGCACTCCACTTTGTTGGGAACTGAGTCATCAGTCCTCCTCCTCACAAATGGATAAGTGAAAAGGCTCACATTTCATGTGAAATGAACCATAATACATGTTTATTTGTTTCCTAAGTAAATCATACAAAATTGCATAAAGATTCATGAGACCTGGGACCAAAAGGAAGCCTGTGTTCTACAACTCTAAAATAAACACAATTATTTCAAGTAGACCCATTGATGATGCAGTTATTGGAATTAGAAGGTCATACTCTAAAACAAGTGTAACTGATATATTAATAGTTAATAACAAGAAAAGATTTATTAATCCCTGAGATAAATGGATAATTAAATCAAATGAAACTCCACCCTTCTTTTTAGAGTGTTTGTATTAACTTACAATTTCACCAACAAAGTAAGTGTGTACCCTTCTCCCCACAACCTCACCAGTGTTTATTGTTCATGTTCTTGATAATTGCCATTCTGACTGGAATGAGATGAAATCTTAGTGTAGTTTTGATTCACATTTCCCTAACTACTAGAGATGCTGACATTTAAAAAAAATATTTCTTGGCCATTTTGTGTTTCCTTTTTTAAGAAAATTTTTGTTTAGGTCTTTTGCCCATTTATTGATTGGCCTGTTAGTTTTTGTGGCATTCAGATTTTTAAGTTCTTGATATATTCTGGATATGAATCGCCTGTTGTGAACCAGTTGGCAAAGGTTTTCCTGCCATTTCATAGGTTGTCTTTTCACCTTCTAAATCGTTTCCTTTGCTGTGCAGAAGCTTTTTAAGTTGATGGCACCCCTTTATTGATTAGTGTTTTATTTCTTGGGCTTTAGGGGTCAGCAGCAGCTCACTGTTCCCACTGCTAAACACCACCTCATCTCCCCTGCTGCAAGCGCAACCCTGTGTATGAATTCGGGGGCAGAGTGTGGAGCAGGAAGGGTGTTGAGACAGTCCATCCACAGGTGGGTGACTGGATCCCAGACAGGTCCAAGGGGCTCCCAAGACATGTGGGCAGCCGCAGCAGAGGCAGATATGAGATGATCCAAGAACACAGTGGCAAAAGGCTCATCCTTTTGCTGTGTGATATTAGGAAAACGAGGAGGCTCCCTCAGCCTTGGTTTCCTCAACTCTGTGGGAATGACAATCCCATGTCCTCACAGGCTGCAGGCAGTCAGGGAGGTAATCGTTTAGTAGTCAGTATATGTCATACATTCCAGCCCAGGGTAGCTATTTAATTATGATGATAATGATGTTTTGGAATCCAGTGCTGGAGGGTCTAAAGAAATCTTTAAAGATCATCCAGGCCAGAGTATCTCAAACTTTCGTGTGCTTCAGTTACCTGCTCACAAATACTAATGCCCGATCCCTCTGCATATCTCCCCCTCTGGGATTCCTGCAAAAGGTCCCAAGGTGTAAACCAAGATGAGCTTCATGTGAGCACAGGCCTTAGGGCGACTAGTGGTGTCCAGTCTTCCCCTGCGCCCACACCTACCCCATGCCATTCCTACTGAGAAGGTTAACAAGGCCCACACCTCTCAGTGACTGCAGTGCCCTTCTTCCCAGAGGAGCCCTTTGTAGGTGGGGATGAGTGTGGATGAAACACAGTTCTCCATAGCAATGGACAATTGGCATGTGGAGGTCAGAGGGAGCAGAGAATGAAAAGGAAGGTCCTCACTGTTCTTTGGCCTTGATTTCTCAGACCCAGAAAGGGGACCAGGTGTGATAGCACTGAGTTGGTGTCTAGCTAGAAGTGGTCTGCAGGCCACTAGAATTCCAGAAAGATACACTCAAGGTTCAAGAATGAAAAATATAAAAATAGTTTTCAGCTTAACATGAATTCAACATTAAAAAAAAAATCTAACCTGGGATCTGTTCTATTTAGAATATCATAGGAGAATACATGCAGTTTTAAGCTAGTAGATCCTTGTTTTTTAAGCAATGGCATCATGAAGGGTATTTAAAGCATGATTGTGTGATAGGATAGCAGCCACAAGCCATTTTTTCCCTTCAAGGATCCTGTCTGATCCCCACATTTGAGTAACACACATCCCTGCTGATGTTGTAAGATCTTGTGAACTCTCTCGTGAGCTCATCAACGGGCCGCCAGATGAAAAGGATTTTCCAATGAACTTGAGGTTGAGACCATTGTATGGGCATTTTCCATTACTCTGTGTGTGTGTGTGTGTGTGTGTGTGTGTATACACATATGTGCATATTTTGGGGTTTCCTCATATCAGAATCCCCAGGAGAAGGCTTTGTTAACACCCACAGGGTTCTTCACTCCCCAGGTCAGATGCAGCTGATCTGGGGTGTTACCTGAGCATGTGCATTTCTAACAAGTTTCAGCAGATGGTGATGGCCTTCCTTGGAGAGCAGATGGGAGGCAGGAGTGAGATCAAGTGGTGTCTGCCCAGCTTTCTCTGGACTCCCGGGTAAGCACTTTGCTTTATCTGGCTTCCAGACTCCCACCTGGTAGGAAGAGAAATTTAGATGCTTCTAAAGCCTCATCCCAGAGAAAGGATCAAACCTGAGGCTGGTATGCCCACAAGGAGTCTAGAGCCTGGTGCTGCCTGTGTGAAACCTCACATGCACCCAGGAAGCGCCCCGGGGACCATCATGGCAGGTTTCACTCCTGCTTTGGGGATGGCAGCAAACTGGCAGGTTCCCTAAGTCATCTCCCATCGCTACCTCAGGCCCCTTTATCGCGGAAATGAGAGACAGGCCTCCAGGTGAGATGAGGGCGAGGCGGTGTGTCCTCAGGAGGCGAAGGAGCCCAGAGAGGCGCATGTGTCTGGACATCCTGTCAGAGGTCGCTGGGGACCAGCGGGGAGCAGGTACCTTGGGCTCCTGGCCAAGATGTGACCCCAGAGTCCGCTCTGCTGGCCTCAGTTTCCCACTTACACGGGAGGACGTGGAGGGAGGCTGAGGACCCGCTGTGCAGCCTCCTTAGTCCCTCCTCACGGGACGGAGGACTCTCCATGTGTCCAGGTGGGTTGGGGTCCTGGGGTCTCTGGAGGGTCCTGGGGATGTCGCCATAGAGACTTTGTGTGTTTAGGGTGTGTCCTGGAGACCCCTCCTGGTGCCTGCAGTGTAGATGGTGTGACCTGGAGGCCTAGAGAGGGTGGACATGTGGTGCCTATCCCCTGTTGGTCCTGGTCCAGTCCCCATGGTCCCTGTCACTGACCCCGGGCAGGGCTTCCTGGCCCTGGGCAGGAGAGAAGCCAGACGGGAGCGGCCTTGACCCCGCCAGGGCGACCTTGGGGACTCCTGCAGCTGTGAAGCAGGACACGGGGCGACGCACCTCTCAGGTGGTGAGAGGCCAGCTCAGCTCCGGGGTCTCTAAAGGACAGTTCAGCAATGGACAGGGAAGGCACCAGGGTCTTGAGAGTGTCGCCATGAAAACTCATATGTGGAGAAACTCTGTCCTTTTGTTTTAAAAGTAAAAGTTGTTCCATGCCAGGCCACGTTCTAGACCCTCAGGACACAGAGAGACACCCAGCCAGGAGTCCCTGTGTCCCTTCTGGGAGGGCCGCTGGTCCTGGTCCGGCCCAGGAATCCAGGCCCCAGTCAGACACTAGGTGGCGCCAGAGCTGCACAGGCACTGACAGCACCTGAGTCTTAGAGGCGTCTGATCTACTGACACCATCCATCTAGTGACATCATCCACTGATGAATCGTTCAAACTCACACCTCTCATCATGTCACTCAGCTGCCCCAAGACCCTTCCTACCTGTGAGGCAAAGCCCTCCTTCAGGACCTGACCCTCGCCTACTTTTCCAGTTGCGTCCCCATGAATCCCCAAACTTTCAAAGATACCTTTATACTCCCCCACCGGGTACTCCCTGTGCTTAATGTGATTTTATTTTCCTTGTTAGAAGTGCTGAGCGCCTTTTTAGACACTAGATGGCAGCAGAAATGTACTAAAATTTGCACTGAAGCCCACCAGCCTTGGGCTACCTGTTCCATGGCTGGTTACTGGAAAGTCCTTGTGTACTTGTCTTACGAGCAGTAACTACTTTTCTTAGTGAATTTATGCAGAATCAATTTTCCTGCTAGGAAAGATAGTAACTACACCCCCTATCCAGTGTTTTAGGCCCATCATCTACTTGGAAATTAAAATGTACAATTAGATTCCCACATGGGAGAATTTAGCCATGGTCTCTTCCTAAAACTGTCATGACTGGCATATTTCTGGAATCTTTGCCAATATTGGGGGCATTTAAAAAAAAGGCACGGAGATGTGACCTCCAGAGTCCGCTCTGCTGGCCTCAGTGTCCCACTTACAACAACAACCCCAATACACGGTTGAGGCCAGTGGAGGGAGGCTGAGGACCCGCTGTGCAGCCTTTCCTTAGGTCCCTTCCTCACGGGACGGAGAGGTACTAATTCCATGTGAGTCCAGGTGGGTTGGGGTCCTGGGGTCTCTGGATGTGGTCCTTGGGGATGATCGCGCATTGAGTGACTATTGTGTTTAAGTGGCGTGTCCTGGAGACTCGCCTCCTGGTGCCTGCCTGTGTTAGATGGTGTGATCCTGGAGGCCTAGCGAGAGGGTGGAACGATGTGGTGCCTATCCCCCTCTGATGGTCCCCTGGTACCAGTCCCCCACGGTTCCGCTGTCACTGGACCCCGGGGCATGGGCATCCTGGCCCTCGGGCAAAAGGAGAGGAAGCCGAACTGAGCGAGCGGCCTTGACCCAGCCAGGGCGACCTTTGGTACATCGCTGCAGCTGTGGAAAGCAGGACAAACGGGGCGACGAACGCCTCTTCCAGGTGGGTGAGAGGCCAGCTCAGCTCCCCGGGTGTCATTCTAACAGAGGACAGTTACAGTGTCAAAATGTCAACAGGGAAGGCATCCAGGTCTTGTAAGTTGTCGCCATTGAAAAACTCATATGTTGGAGAAGAACTCGTTTGTCATTTGTTGTTATGTAAAAGTAAAAAGGTTGATTTCCATATCTCCATAGGGCCGTCCGTTCTATAGACCCTCAGGACAACAGAGAGACACCCCAGCCAGGAGTCCGTTTCCCTGTGTCCCCTCTGGGAGGGCCGAGGGCTGGTCCTGGTCTGGCCCAGGAATCCCAGGCCAACCAGTCCAGACACTAGGTGGGCGCCAGAGCCTGCAACATTGGCACTGACAGGGCACCTGAGTCTTAGAGGCGTCTGACTACTGACAACCATTCGATTCTAGTGACCATCATCCACTGCATGAATCGTATCAAACTCACACCTCTCTTTCAAGTTCACTGACCTTAGCTGCCCACCAAGACCCTTCCTAACCCTGTGAGGGAAAAGCCCTCCTTCAGGACCTGGACCCCTCGCCATACTTTTACCAGTGAGTTGCGTCCCATGAATCCCCAAACTTTTCAAAAGATACCTTTTTATACTCCCCCACCCGTGTGACGCTGTCTTCCCTGTGCTTAATGTGATTTTATTTTCCTTGTTAGAAGGCTGGGGCCCCCCTGGAGGCTCCTTTTTAGACAACTAGATGGCAGCAGAAATGTACTTAAAAAATTTGCACTGAAGCCCACCACCCCTTGGGACTACTAACCTGATACCATGGTGGTTTACTTGGAAAGGTCCTTGTTGTATCTTGTCTTACGATGACAGTAAACTCCCTTTTGGTGTACCTCAATGAAGGTTGATGACACAGAAATTCAAATTTTCTGCAAGGAAAGATAGTAACCTCACGCCCCTATCCAAGTGTTTTTAAGGCCCATTCATCTACTTGGAAAGAACAATGTACCAATTAGATTCCCCACAATGGGAGAATTTATGCGCATTGTTCTCTTCCTAAAACTGTCATGACTGGCATATTTCTGAAGATTCTGTTGCCAATATTAGGGGGGCAATTTAAAAAAAAAATCTAACCTGGGATCTGTTCTATTTAGAATATCATAGGAGAATACATGCAGTTTTAAGCTAGTAGATTTTTAAGCAATGGCATCATGAAGGGTATTTAAAGCATGATTGTGTGCTAGGAGAGCAGCCACAAGCCATTTTTCCCTTCAAGGATCCTGTCTGATCCCCACATTTGAGTAACACATCCCTGCTGATGTTGTAAGATCTTGTGAACTCTCTCGTGAGCTCATCAACGGGCCGCCAGATGAAAAGGATTTTCCAATGAACTTGAGGTTGAGACCATTGTATGGGCATTTTCCATTACTCTGTGTGTGTGTGTGTGTGTGTGTGTGTGTGTGTGTGTGTGTGTGTGTGTGTGTGTGTGTGTGTGTGTGTGTGTGTATACACATATGTGCATATTTTGGGGTTTCCTCATATCAGAATCCCCAGGAGAAGGCTTTGTTAACACCCACAGGGTTCTTCACTCCCCAGGTCAGATGCAGCTGATCTGGGGTGTTACCTGAGCATGTGCATTTCTAACAAGTGTCAGCAGATGGTGATGGCCTTCCTTGGAGAGCAGATGGGAGGCAGGAGTGAGATCAAGTGGTGTCTGCCCAGCTTTCTCTGGACTCCCGGGTAAGCACTTTGCTTTATCTGGCTTCCAGACTCCCACCTGGTAGGAAGAGAAATTTAGATGCTTCTAAAGCCTCATCCCAGAGAAAGGATCAAACCTGAGGCTGGTATGCCACAAGGAGTCTAGAGCCTGGTGCTGCCTGTGTGAAACCTCACATGCACCCAGGAAGCGCCCCGGGGACCATCATGGCAGGTTTCACTCTCTGCTTTGGGGATGCAAACTGGCAGGTTCCCTAAGTCATCTCCCATCGCTACCTCAGGCTTTGTGTATGACTGAGTTTGTCGCCTGTTCTTTGGTGTAATATCCAATAAATTATTTTCTATTCCAATGTCCTGAAGGTTTTCAACTCCTTGTATTTTTTTTTTTTACAAATTTACAGATTCACTTCTGACATGTAAATCTTCAATCTATCTTGAGTTTAATGTTTGTATGTCCTGTTTGATTCTGTGCATGTGAATATTTGTTGAAGAAATGATACTTACTACATTGGCTATATTTGGCAGTGCTTTTAAAAGATGTCTAAATGAGATTGTTGTGGACTTTTCAGTAGGCAATCTGTTCTGTTTCCACTATCTTATATGTTTACTATTATGCCACCATAATGTTTTTTCCCGTGTGTGTTGTGTGTGTCTGTGTTTTTGTGTGTGTTTTGCAGTGTTGGTGATGGAACCCAGGGCTTTGTGCATGCTAGGCAAGTGCTACATCTCCAAGATCCATCCCCAGACCCACCACAGTGTTTTAATGACTATACATTATCATATAATTTAAAATCACCATGAGGTTCCTTCCATTAGCATTGAGTTTTTTTTTTATCATGATTGCTTTATTTTTGCTTTCTTATTTCCTATTTCTGTGAAATACATCACTGAGATTTGGATGTGGATATTGCATCTGATCTGTGTATGACTTGATCATATGGACATTTCAATGTTGATCCTTCATGTCCATGAACATGATGCTTTTCCCTCTTGTTTGTAGTTGCTCTAATTTCCTTCATCATTATAGTTGTCAAGGCACAATTTTTTTCCCTTTTCTGGTCAAGTTTATTTCTCAGTATTTTGTTCTTCATAATCCTATTGTTGTTGAGATGTTTATGTGAACTTTCTTTTCACGTATTTTGCAGGAATTTTAAAAAACAAAACAGAAACCTTGAAATGTTTCATTTGTATTCTGTTAAATTCATGTAATAATCTTAAAAGGATTTTTTGTCGTGTCTTTCATGTTTGTACATATATGAACATGTCACCCACAAAGACAATGTTGCTTCCTCCTTCCTATTTGTATGCCTTATTCTTTTCTTGCCTTTTCACTCTAGCAAGATCTTCCGTGGCTGTGTTCACCAGAAGTGGTGACAGGAGGCATCCTTGCCTCATTTCTGATCATGCATAAAATCATTTGAATTTTTCACCACTGAATATACTGTTGACTGTGGGTTTTCAATATATGGCCTTTCTTCTGTTTGGCTAAATTCCTTGTCTACCCCCTTCATTGAGTGTTTTTACCCTGAAAGCATTTTTTATTTTGTCAAATGCTTCCTTTGCATCTCTTGGGATGTTTGTATATTTTCAGTTCTTTCTTTATTTAGTGTTAGGTGGCACTATAATTGATCTGCATGTGCTGAACCACCTGTATTCCATGGACAAATCCCAGGCCTTAAGGATGTATGATACTTTCAACTTGTTAAATTCAATCTGCTCACATTTTTCTCAAGCATTGTCCATCTATGTTCACCAGGGGGATTGGCCTGGGCTTTTCTTTGCTTGTTGCATATTTCCTGGTGTTGGGATATAAGTATGTCAACCTTACAAAAACTGTTTTGATATCATTCTTCTGCCATTGTTTGGAGAAGATTAAGATGATTTGATGTTAATTGTTTAAAAATTTGGTAACCTTCCATCATAAACATATGTGTCCCTGGACTCTTTTTTTGAGGGGTGGGATGTTTTGTATTACTGATTCAAACTTCTCCATCATTATTGTTTAGTTCAAGTTTTTATTGTTTCATTCCTCAGTGTTATCTGATTGTATATGTCAATGGATCTATCTGTTTCTATCTGGTAATTGTTTGGGTTGTGTGTAATTCTCCACAGTCCTCTTCTGTGGTTCTTTTTTTTTTCTCTGTGGTTTTACTTGTAATGCTTCTGCTTTCATTTCTGGTTTTCTTTTTCTTCCCTTTTGTTATTTTAGTCATTCTGCCTTGAAGATTGTCAATTCTGTTTTCCTCATCAAAGAACAAAAACTTGTTTTTTTTTTTTTTAATCTTTACCAGTGGTATGGTGCTTTTCATTTATTTCTACTCTGATCTTAATTATTGCACTTGTTCTGCTGATTTGGGGAGTGGTTTGAGGTAGTCTCTCCAGTTCATTAAAGAGTCAAGTTAGATAGCTTATTGGGAAATGTTTTCTTTTTGTAACATGGAAAGATATTGTTCTACAATTATTCATACTTCTTTTGATGGGGTCCCCAAGTTCTAGTATGTTATATTTTGATTCTTGTTTTTCTCAAGAAATTTTCTGATTTCACCTTTGAGAACGTTGCATTATTATTTTTAAAAATAATTATTGTTTCATTTCCACATATTTGTGTTTTGCAGTTTTTCTTCTTTCATTTAATTTTATTTTCATTCTATTGTGTTTCTAAAGATACCAGATATGATCTCAGTGTTCATAAGATTGAGGAGGCTTGTTTTGTTACCTGGTGTTCTCCTGATCTGAGCATTGCTCTGAGCAGGTCAAAATAGTGTATTCTGCTGTTGGTTGTAAATTTTCCATGTGTCTTAGGTCCTATTGTCCTAGTAGTGTTACAGCTGCACCTTGATGTGAAGTATAGATTTTTTTTTTGCTGTTATTATATTGCTGTTAATTTATCTTGAGTTATGTCAATATTTTATTCATTTTCTTTACTGACATTATGTCAGACATTTGTAACTGTGACACCTTCCTGGCAGATTGATGCTCTTTCCAGTATGGTGATGGCCTTCTTCTCCTCTGACCGTTGGTGACATAAAATCAAAGTTCTTCTTCAGGTGACCATGCTATGCTGGTTTTCTTTTGCAAGGTGCATCTTTTTCCTGTACTTTTTTATCCTCTGTGTGTCCTTATAACTACAGTGCTTGCAATTGCACAGTGTTTATATTGGTGTTTTGTTAAGTGTACTTATTAAGACTCCCTATGTCAATTGACAGCAGAAGTTTATTTATTCACACTTAACAGGTGTTGATGATGAATTAAATCTCCATTTTGTTCATTGGTCTCTTTTCTGTAATTCTCTGGTTTCTTTAATATTCTTATTTGTTCTAATTTTTTAAAATGTCTATACTCATATCTTTGCTTTCCTTACTTCTTCAATTTTTCTACAGTAATTTTGAAGAATATTTATATTTATTTTTCCAATTTTTTACAGTAATTTTGAAGAATATTTATATTTATTTTTCTAATTTAAATACAATATATTACAAGTGCACAATTTTTACAACATTGATATCTTGATTAGGAAAATTTCCATATGTGACTTACTGTTTAAATTTGGTGTTTTGACTTCATATACATTTCACCAAAAGTCTTAACATTGGAGCTATCTACTGCAATGCTTAAAGTTTTTCAAAGGCTGGGCAGCACAGAGTAGTACTTAACAGAATCCATATGAAGAACATCTTTCTTGGGAGAAACTTAAGGTTCAAACTTTTCAAAACCAATCTTCAAATAATTGGGGCAAATTAGCTATAATGTTTAAGGCTCACCAAAAGACACTGTGGTACATTTAGAATCTTATTACTTCTTAATTTCAGAATGAATATTTTCCACAACTGGGTTAAGATAATTGAAAACACTTTTATTGTGAAGAAATATATCAAAAACATAACAAACCACCAAACATATGTAAAATAAACATTGTGACTATTTTTTCAGTGTGCAGTCATGGCATTGTCTATCCACATTATTTCACAACTGTTAGCACCATCAATTTTCAGTGCTTTTCTTCTTACTGAAGAGAAATTGTGCATGTACCCAAATGAAAGTTCCCCACTGTCCACTTTCTTGGATCTTTGAAATTCCATTTTATTTTCTGTCTCTACCAATTTGACTAGTCCAACTTCCACCTGATTTAAGTTAATTTAAACAATATTTGTTCTTTTGGGACTCACTTGCTTTAGTGACTAACTCGAGGGCTCAGCTATGTTGCACTGTATGCCAGAATCTTCTTCCATTTTATAGGTTCATAATATTCCAGTGTCTGCAGAAGCCATGTATTGTTTATATATTATTATGGTTGTAGTTGTTAAGTTGTTTTTTTCCCTTGAATATTTAAAA
>CM046675.1:883990-907388 GCA_025594165.1 Tamias sibiricus | reverse complement strand
AGGATTTGGAAGTCTAAATCATCCATGGGAAGCCTTCCCAAAGGCAACTGTTCTGTCCCATGTCTTCCCCTCGGCCTCAGCTTGCTGGCCATTGGTAAGTCCACCTGAAGTGCTAGGGTGGTAGCCAGTGATGGGTAAGACCCCCAGAGGGAGGCAACCTAAGAAAGGCACACCCTCAAGTAAGGTGGGCTCCCATAAATAAAACAGAAAAGGGGAAAAGAAATGTTGGGGACATTAAGAACACGTCAGCCAAAAACAACTCTCTGACTTCCTGATATATGACTTGGCCTAGCCCAGGGGTGTCACCCTGACACATGATGAAAAATCAAACCACCACATGGATAGGCTAATGGCTGTTCCTCCAATGTAATCTGCTCGTGTTCCCTATGCTTCCCTATAACCTTTAGGTTGATAAAACCCTCTTTTTTTCATGAAAGTTATCATGGTGCTGAAAGAGTTAACTTTGACTGCCTAGGTTCTCCTATTTACTTGCTGTTCTGTTCTTTATTCATATATATGGCCACCAGGTGTCACTATTTCAATTATTTAGATCCAGACTAACTCTGTAAATTTATTTTTTTTTAAATTTAAGCTAGAAACATAAAAATCATAGAAAGAATAACACAAACATTTTTCTACAAGTACTTAATTCCTAGTTAATAAGCTTTAAGAGTCTTTTTGTGATTGAAAATAGATTTCTTTTACATTTAAAGTAGATATAAATTCCTTAGAGTAAAAAGTCCTTCAGAGTTAACATTCAGCCTTGCCTCCCCCTTTTCCCTGCTTCTAAGTTTTATAAACAACTGCTATAAAAGAAAAACAATAGTGCTATGGAATCCCAGACAGAGAAAGTTAACTTTTATCAGACAGCCTGAATGGTGTGCAGAGAAAACAGCTTCAGGGAATTTGTGAGAGGTATATTTTTACCCAAACTAATTAGATAAAAAATGACAAAATTGTAATATGCCCAGACAGTCACGGACAGGGCCTTGAAAAGGTGTAAGTGACCTCAAAACCTTGAAATATATAGGATAAGAAATTTAATATGTCTAAAATGTAATCTATAAATTAATTCATGTTTGTAACAAAATCACAAAGAATGTATAAACAATTTGTACTACCAAAAATTATGCTTAAAGACCTACAACAAAGTGAAAGTAAAGAGAGAAGGTTCCACAGCCTGACTCGTGTGTCAGTGTTATTTTTTTCCCCATCGCTGCTCTCTGCCTTCATAATTCGCTGAGCGCTCGTGTTTGTACCCCCAGCAAATGCTAAGTTGCTATAATAGATTCCAATGCATTTTAAAATGTCTTAAAATGTAGTCTTAAGTAATAAGATTTCAGTCATGCATTTTCCCATTCTGTAAGGGAAATGTTGAAGTGAAAAAAAAAAAACACAGAAAAAAAAACTTTGCTCTCCTAATTCACCAGATTTAATAAGTTGCATAACTCCAAGGAATATTTTTATAGAAAAATTTCTTTAAAATTCTGTTTTTAGAAATACCTGCATTTTCACACTGTTGAATGTATGGCCTTATAGTATATGACATAAGTATATTTGGCGTTCAGTATATTTGGAATTTTCTAGATTCATTCTAAATCTAAAGGTCATCATAGTGTCTCTTGCAATATGATACATGCACTTGTTGAATGAACCAAGAACAAAAAAAGAAAAAAATAATAACAAAAAGAAAGACTGAGGTTGGTGGCAGTCCAGGCATAAACTCCTTGAGGTTCTTATTTACACACAGATGTACATGTCTCTGAACAAAACACTGGGACTATGGGATGGGTCTTGGCTTTAGGAGAGCTCATAGCAGAAGTTCTAGTGGGATTTTATCAAAGTGGGTGTCTACATACTTGTAGTGGGAGAAACCTTCATTAAACAAGTGTGTGGAGAGAGGAATGAGGTTTGGGTAAGTAGATAATCAGTGTAAAATTTAATACCTACACATAATATGCTCATAAATATATATGGGATGAGCAAGTTCAATATAATTGATTAACTTATTCAATTTGTTGAAAGTATTTATATGTGCTCTAAAGTTGAAACACAGTCCCTGTTCCATAAAAGCTCTCCATTTGGAATTTTAGTTAAATTAGGTATGAGAGTGTAACAGGGTCTATTTCTTTAGGTATAAAAAAGAAAAGTGTTGGGCTGGGGATACAGCTCAGTTGGTATAGTGCTTACCTTGCATGCACAAGGCCCTGGGTTCAATCCCAGCACCACAAAAAGAAAAAGAAAAAAAAAAGAACATTAAAAAAAAGTGAGGGAACTTAATTAAATCACAGGAGCATCTTCCTGCTCTACAATGTTCTTTAAAAGTAATAATCAGGTAGTGGATACATTGATTTACTCTGAAGGATTAACTCAGTGCTGAGCATAAGACCACATCAAGAAAGGTGATAAGGATGAAATCAAACCATGACTGAACTCTAAGTAGAAACATGCAATAGCAGATGTAGTCACCTTAGCTAAACTGTGCTCATATGTCACCTTAGTTTTGGAGAAATCCCTCATATGTATAATGTTTCAGGTACTTGGACTGGACTCTGGCAATCAGTTTCTCAGACTTAGTGCTAAGTATGAGTGACTGTGTTAGTCTACTGTCACTACCAAAAAAAAAAAAAAAAAAAAAAAAGAACTAAAAAAATCAACTTGAGTAAAGGTTCACTGAGTCTTAATTTCATGGGTTTCAGCCTGTGGTCATTTGGCTCTGTGGCTATTGGACCTGTGACAAGGCAGTACATTGTGGTGGAAGTTCATGGTGGACAACACTATTTACCTCATGTGACTGGGAAGCAAAGAGGAGAAGAGACAAACATTCCAACATCCCCTTCAAGTGCATTGTCTCAATAATGCAACTATCTTCCACTAGGACCCATTTCCAACGGTTCCATCACCTCCTAATATTACCACAGGCTGAGGAAAAAGTCTTCAACACATGGGATTTTAGAGGATTCTCCAAGTCCAAACTATAGCACAGAGAGAAAAACAGGTAAATTCCACTGTGGTGGGGGTTGGGGACAGCTATGGTTTACAGAGTCTGCCACAGAAGTTAGAGGTGGACAATAGAGTGGTATTCAGAGGTAGCTGTGAAGCTGGAGGCATCCTTGGTCAGTTCTGTGCCACACTAATTGCATTTACTGGACCTTTTCTTTCTGACACTATGACTCTGGGTTTTGCTTCACTGGAAGATTTTAACACCCAAAGAAGGGACAACTCCCAAAGAAAGACAATTTCACTGGGCACATATGATAGCTCCTACTGAATTGGAAATCATGTCTGATATTTGCTGCCATTCAAGGCTCATTGGACTTCCACATGAACTTGTAAAGGTTGATTCTAATGTGGACTGAGGTAATTGATCTTCTGGCCTACACTGGGGCTAAGGATAGATATGAGTAATGCCCAGAAAATCCTTGAACCCTGTCTCAAAACTATATACAGTGGTAGAAATTTATAAAAGACACTGAAATGTTATTTGGGTTAGCCTGTGCAGGTTCATGTACCTTGGGAAAGAAGATTTGGATCACTTCACCATTCTAAGAATCTAACTGATCAAAGATCAGACTGAAGGCAGAGGGACCGAGAGTAGGATCACTCATGGCTTGATGACCTCCCACAACAATGACATCCTTGTACATATTTTCCTCTTTGCTGCATCATCTGTTGTTTTTATTTTTTTCTTTTTGTTGTTGTTTTGATATGCAAGCTGTCCTCACTTCTTAGCAGTGAGGAAACATAAAAATGAGTGTGTAAACTGAAACTGTAAAAAAAAATCGTAATGAATAGGAAAAATTAGGATAGTTACAGGTTCTAAAGACATTTTTGTTACAAATGTTAAAAACTCTCTCAGTTATACATCTAAAGGGATTTTTTTTATTTAGTAAAACTAATGAGTTAACTTTTATTTTAAAATATCAGGAATATGGAAAACTAGAATGTGAATTTATAAATGTTTAATTTTTCTGTAAATAAGATCATTTTACATAATTTCATCTTGCATATTATAACAGATGAAGCTCAAGATAATTATCTGGAAGCATGAAGCCATACATAAGATTACATATTGTATGATTTCATCTATATAAAGCTCTAGGAAATGCAAACTTATTTTCATAGAAAACAGAACTCCATTGCCCTAGGTTGGGGGAGGGGCAGGAAGAAGGGATTACCAAGGGGCATGAGGAAACTTTTGGGCATGGTAGATCTGTTCATTATCTTGGTTGCAGTGATAGCTTTCTGGGTATGGACATATGTCCAAAACTTATCAGTTTGTATACTCTAAATATATGTTGTTTATAAGATATCAGTTATACCTCATTAAAGATGGTAAAATTAAAAAAAAATAATACTCATGTAGGTTACAGGGAAAAAAGTAAGAACTTCAGAATGTATTGGGAATTAAAAAAAAAAAAAATCTTACCATTACTCCTTTAAGGAATATGCAAATCTAAGAAATAAGCAAGTTATTACAATATATTTTTATGTGTTCAATTACACAGTAGTTATCATTCTAGTACTTATTTATATAAGTGAAACATTTTAATTCCTCTGATTTAATCTGGGAGTACTAAAACATGGAGGGTATCTAAATGTATATTAAAATAACTTTGTTGATGGTCAAATCACTGCAGAGCAGATATTCATGGCCCTACGCAATGATGGAAGTCTTAATCTCCTTGAATTATCTCACATCAGTGACTGATATTATTTCTAATTTTATGAATTATCATACCACCTTTGGAGAAATTTTGTGATGTACTTACTATCCCTGTTACATGTTGCCTTTCTCTACTGTGCTCCTGGGATGAACCTGTCTGGGCATGTGGGTCATCAGTACATGTTTGTCGAATGAATAACTACACTCTCTTTCAGCGTGTGTTTTTGTTCACTCACACTGAAAGTGATCCTTTCTCATCTCTGTATATCTATGGGTGGTACCTGGCCTACAGCACTTAAAAAAACAGATAGTGGGTATTCTTGTCTCTTCTTTTAGATTTTGGGAAATAAGTTCCTGCATGCCATCCAACACACAACTGATTATTATGCATGATTTAAGAATGGCAATCATCAAGAATACAGGCAACAATAACTGTTGGTGAGGATGTGGAGAAAAAGTTACACTCATACATTGCTGGTGGCACTGCAAATTGGTACAACCACTATGGAAAGCAGTATGGAGATTCCTCAGAAAACTGGGAATGGAACCACCATTTGACCCAGCTATCCCACTTTTGGTTTATACCCAAAGGAATTAGAAACAGCATACTATGGTGACACAGTTACATCAATGTTTATAGCAGCTCCATTCACAATAGCTACACTATGGAACCAATCTAGATGCCCCTCAATAGATGAATGAATAGACAAAGAAAACATGATATATATATACTCAATAGAATATTATTCAGCTTTAAATAACGGTGAAATTATGGCATTTGCCAGTAAATGGTTGGAGTTGGAAAATATCAAGCTAAGTGAAATAAGCCAATCCCACAAAACCAAAGGCCAAATGTTTTTTCTAATATATGGATGCTAATTCACAATAAGGTGGGGGGGAACACTAGTGAAAAATAGTGTAGATAGAGGGAAGTGAAGAGGGGGAAGGGAAGGAATGTAGGGATGAGAAAGATAGTGGAATGAAACAGACATTATTACAGTATGCATATATGTGACTACATGACCATTATGATTCTGCAACATGTACACTTAGAAAAATGAGAAATTATATCCCATGTGTATGGTATCACAGTGCATAAATGCATTCTATGATGTATAACTAATTAAAACAAATAAAAAAAAATAGTTAATATTTTTTCCACTAAAGATATAATACCCATCAAGAAACAAGAAAAAAATTTTCTAGTTAACTCAAGCAGCCAGGGTGAAGGCTACTGTGCTAAAATAATGCACAGACTTCCACAGACAGCTGGAATAATAACCTCACAACTCAGTCAACAAGTGCTTACACAACAAGCCCCAACAGAGGGACTCAAATGATCCACAGCAGCTAGTGACATCCCTGAGCCTTGCACTCCTACACCTAACAGAAAGGGCCAGAAAACACAGTGCCTGCCAAGCCTGCATATTTGGGCCTCTGTGCTAGCTAACAAGCACCAGAGGCTGGCTCACAAACACAGCAACCAGGGAAGATGCTCCTGTGACCTAGCAATATACAGCCACAAATCCCAGAGTTACCTGTTAATATGAAACTCAGATTCATGGACCCATAGAAGGCATTTCCTGAGGTTAACCCCAAGCAGCCAATGGAGAACACTGTGCATAGGCAATGCATAATACCCCCACAAAGGGGCTTATTGAAAAGCATCTCACAGACACCAGGCACTGTCCCATCTTCCCAGATACAAGCCCACTGATCTGTGAACCCCAAAAGGGCAGCAACCCTGCACTTCCACAGGCCATCCAGCAGTACTTCAGCCAGACCATTCTACCTCGACAATAATCTGCAATACCGCACACATTCTAAAATATACACAAGGGAGCCCATATTGTAGTGGCATCCTCTCCTCCATAGAAAAATCTTAACTAAGTTTCTCCAGAAATCTTCACCATAATTGATTTTAGGACTCTAAGCAAAAGAGTCTCTACAAAAGAGTTCAAAGTAGGTAAACTTTCTATTTTCCTGTTGCTGTATTTTACTTGGCCAGTGGTCTGGGAGAAATCAGCACTCCAGGTGCTGAAAGCCCCTTTACTAATTTTTTACAAACATTTACTTAGTATAGTAGTTTGTAGAAGTGTGTTTGCAAATGCAAAATGTGATTAAAAAAAGAAAAAAAAAAGACAGAAAGATTCTTTAACAACTCCTCTGGCCTTGAGCTTGAGCTTCACAGAGATGTCTACATTTCTAAGAAAAGAGAAGTTACCAATGGGGCTCCATGGTAACAGCTGGCAGGGGTAAGAAAGAAAGGAGAGAAGAAGCTCTCCCCTTCCCAGGTGTTGTCCTTGAAGGGTTAACTTGCCCAAAACAGTGAAAGAAAAAGTTGCTTTTATGTGAATTTCTGTAAACTGTGAACTTCTGACCCTTCCACTTTCATGCTGGATAAAAAGTTCTAAAAACTACCTGAACTCAGGGTTCAGGGGATTAATTGATTACAGTGAAAGCTATACCCCCTGGACCTGGCTGCAGCCAAATAAAACTGTTTCCTGATATCTTTAGTGCCTTGCCTCCTCTGTACCCTACAACAATATCAGATGTGACACCACTGGGTACATGTAGCTTTTCTCTAGGAGGGCATAAGACTATGTCTTCTATGAATTAACATCACTGCTAAGTTACAGCGAATTAGGGATTGTCTTTTCTGACATTTCCAGAAAACTAGTATGTGCATGGATACACCAAATATTAGAGGGGTTCTCCTATCACAGGTGTGCTGATGTGACTGCTACCTCCACACCCAGGGAAACATATAGGTGCCATGGGGATCTTCTAAAGGGGATCTTCTAAAGATCTTGATGAAATCCAAATCAGGAAAACTTAATAAGAAATTGCCCCACCTCAAATAGTGCAGTGTGTAACATCATTAAAAATTGTACTGTTTGATCTTACACATATTATTTTCCATATTGAATCAATGATTGTTCCCTTATTATTTGATATAACAGTCCTCAACCCAGTTGATTGTATGTCTTCTGATGTTTTCAAGCATTACTTACAATCTTTCTTTCTATCTTTGATTTCATAGCTCACTCAGGCTTACCTACACTTGCTTCTTTTAATCTCTCTTTTCCCTCTTGTGTGACTAGATTCTGTCTCAATCTCACCCCCCCAACACCATCTTTTTACTTCATTTTTGTGTTAGTTTATTCTATTTTAGTTTTCTCTTTTCTTCTTTTTCATTTGTCCATTTTTCTCTTTCATTTTCAACAATTCTATAGTTTAAAAGTAATTTTATTATCTTTAATTCTTAAATTCTCAACCCCTTCAAGAACATTACTCCCATTTTACCTTTGGAGATGTTATGGAGAACCATTTCATTAAGTATTTTTCCTTAAAGTTTATTAGTGCATGGTTTTTGTCAGAAGTGATTGCAATTGATAAAATTTTGTGTCTTCTCTCAAAGTGGTACTTGCTAGTGGGCAAAGCACACATGTGGGTACACAGATAGAGTGGGAGTATTGACACTTAGATATTCACCCCCAGCATAAGGCTCTCAGTAAAGAGAGCAACAAGTTCATCAAAAACAAAAAAGGTTTGTGGCCTTGAATAAAATTAGAAGAGATAATCATCACAGCAGATGGGTGGTAATAGAAATAATTTGGAAAAGCAAGAAAACAAGTCACCCCAAATAGCTTATGAGACTTCATCTGACCCCTTTGACAACACAGTGAAGGCAATTTGAATTTAGAATCGAGAAAGTTCATAGTTAAAATGACCAATGAACCAAAAGAAGATCTAAGAAATAAACTAATAAAGACAATAATGAAAATTAAAGGAACATTTCAATAAATACATATCTGGAAGAATAACAAAACAGAAACCCTGACAATGAAAGACTCAATAAATCAAATAAAAAATTCAGTAGAAGCATTCCCAATAGATTATAGCACATAGAAAAAAAAATTTTAGTCCTCAAAACAAGTATATAATTTGAAATTGCTGAAAAAAAAAATATATATATATATAAAAGTATATAATAAGAAAAATAAAAGAGACCATGACAAGAATAAGAATATTAAAACAATCAAGAGACCACATCTAAGAATCATTGTCTTAGGATAAGGCATTGAATACAAATTTTTAAAAACGCACAACCTTTTCAGTGGGACAATATCAGAAAAAATTCCAAACCTAATAAATGATATGGAAACCCAAATATAGGAAGCATTTAGAGCCCCAAGTAGACAAAAATGAAATAGATGCTTTTTAAGACACATTATAATTAAAATGTCTAATATACAGAACAAAAAATAGAATTATAAAAACCACATGAGATAAACCACATGAGATCACATTTAGAGGTAAGCTAATTAGAGTTTCTTGTGCTCTCTCAGTCCCATCTCTTAAAGGTAGTAAGACTTAGAATAATATATTCCAAGCTCAGAAAGATAATGGCTTCTAACAAAGGTTGCTATATCCAGTAAAGCTATCTTTCAAAATTGAAGATGAATTAAAAACCTTCAAAGATAAACAGAAACTGAAATAATTTATGACTACTAAGCTAGCACTGCAGTAAATACTTAATGAAATATTGCATACAGAGGAAATAAAATCAAACATTGGTACAAGGGAATGGAGAATAATCAAGTCTGAATTAAACATTAGAAATAAATCAAAGTGGGAGAAAATAATAATCACCTGTCTGTAATAACATTGAACATAAATTATCTCAACTCTTCAATTAAAAGATGTAGACAATATATCAAGTGTGCTTTAAAAAAACAAAAAACAACCATAAGGTGTTTACAAAAGACCAATCTTACAGGCAAAGACACCCAAAGTCTGAAAATGAAAGGATGGCAAAAACATATACCATGCAGATGGAGAACAGAATCATGCTGGAATAGCATATCTGACAAAGTAGATGTCAAACCAAAATAAATCAGAAGAGACAAATCTGCCCAGATCCTACTGATTTAGGCAACTATCCAACAATGAGATATAACTATTATAAATAACAATGCCCCCAAAGTGGAAGTACCTACTTACATAAATAAAACCTTTTATGAAATACTCATAAAAGACACCTCAATCAGCAATAGATAAAGCATAAACAAAGTAAAGACACTTCAGACCTAAAAAACATTAATCAATTGAACCTAACAGACATAACTATAGAATATTTAATCCATCAGCAACCAAATTCACTTTCTTCTCAGATGCACATGGAACTTTCTCCAAAACAGAATGTATTTTAGGACATGAAGAAAATCTTAGCAAACACACACAAACACACACACACACACACACACACACACACACAAAAGTGATCAGATGAGAATGGAATATTTTACCAGGTAAAAATGGCACTAGGGTAAAATAATGTTGCCTTAGATTAGGCAGAGGAAAGTGATGGGAGGGAAAGGAGGGGATATAGGGATGTTTCCAAAAGATAGTGGAATGAAACAGACATTATTACCATATGTATATATGTGACTACATGACCAATATGATTCTGCAACATGTACACTTAGAAAAATGAGAAATTATATCCCATCTACGTATGATATGTCATAGTGCATAAATGCATTGTACTGTCATGTATAACTAATTAAAACACATAAAAATTTAAAAAATGTAATTAAATTAGAAATCAATAACAAGATAAAAAAACAAACCATTTTAAGACATGGAGAGAATGAATAAATGTGCATTTGAATGAGGAATGGGTCATAGAAGAAATAAAAAATAAGTAAAAAATTCTTATAAATAAATACAAACAGAGATACAATCAAACAAAATCTCTGGGACGGTATGAAAGCAATGAGTGCCTACATTTTTAAAAAGTCCTAAATAAGTGACCTAATGTTACATCTCAAAGTCTTGGAAAAAAAAAGGAGATATCACCACAGATACTTCTGAAATCCAAAGAATGATTAGGATGTATATTGAAAATATATTTCAGTAAATTGTGAAATCAAGAACACGCTGACAAATTTCTAGACACATGTGGCCTACCCAGATTAAACCAAGAGGATAGAGAAAACCTAAACAGACTAATAGCAAGCAACAAGATTCAAGCTATAAAATTAGAGGACTGCCACCAACAAAAATGCAATCAGATGAGGTGGATTCTCAGCTGAGTTCCACCAGACATTCAGAGAAGAACTAATGCCAATCCTTTCCAAATTGTTCCCCGAAATAGAAAGGGAGAGAAAATTCTCAAATTCATTCTAGGAAGCCAGTTACATCCTGATATCAAAATCAAATAAAAACACATATAGAAAAGGAAACTATGAACAAAGACAAAAAAAAAAAAATCCTTAATAAATTATTACAAGTCTATGTTCAAAAGCACATTAAGAGGATTATACACCATTGGTTATATTCTAGGTGTGCAAACTGGTTCAGCATATAAATCAATAACTGCAATAAATAAATATAAAAAAAATTCAAGACAAAAATCATATAATCATCAAAATTAATGAAGAAAACCCCTGTAAGAAAATTCAGCACTCATTGGTGTTAAGAACATGGAAGAAACAAGGGGTATAGAAAATTTACCTCAACATCATAAAGTCCATCTGACAAATAAAGGCAACATCATACTGAATGCAAAAATTCTGAGAGTATTTCTACTAAAATCCAGAACAAGACAAAGATGTCCTGAATTTCTAGCCAGAGCAACCAGCAGGGGAAGGAAATAAGGGGGATACAAATAGTAAAGTGGCCAGTCAAATTATCTCCGTTTGCTGATGACATGATCCTATATCTAAAAGATCCAAAAAGCTCTACCAGCATGCTTCTAAACCTGATCAACAAATTCAAAGTAGCAAGGCGTAAGATGAACACACAAAAATCAATAACTTTCCTACATTCCAATAATGAATCTTCTAAAAAATCATAAAAACAATTCCATTCACAATAGAAAAAAAAAAGGTGGGGGGGGGGAATAAATCTAACCAAGGATGTAAAAGATCTTGAAAATGAAATTTATGGAACACTGAGGAAAGAAATTGAAGAAACCTCATAAGATGGAAAGAGTAGAAGACACATAGAAAAAATCCACACAGATATAGTCATCCAATCCTTGACAATGGTGGAAAAAAAACATGATTGTACAAAGACAGCTTTTTAAACAATTGGTGCCAGTAAAACAGGATATCCCAGTGTAGAAGAATGATACTAGATCCCCCTCTCTCACTTTGCATAAAAATCAACTCAAAATGAATCAAATACCTGGGAATTAAACCACAAACTAGAAGAAAACAAATTCAAAACTTCAACATATGGGATCAGACACCAAATTCCTTAACAAGACAGCAAAGCTCAAGAAACAAAATCAAGAACCAAAAAGTGAGACAGCAACAAATTAAAAATCTTCATAACAGCAAAGGAAACAATCGTGTGAACAGAGAGACTACATAATGGGTTAAAATCTTTGTTAGCAATGCTTCCAACAGGGTATTAATATCAAGAATATATAAAGAATTCAAAAAACTTAAAATGTATGTGTATATATATATATAATATATGTACATATATATGTATATGCACATATATATATGAGCAAATTAACTAAACAGAATTTCTCAAAAGAAGAAGTGCACACTGTCAACAAATATAGGAAAAAATGCTCAACATACCAAGCAATAAGAGAAACAAATCAAAATTACTCTCTGATTAGAATGGCAATAGTCAAGACTAAATGTAATAATAGCTGACAAGGCTATGGGGAAAATGTTATAGTTATACAAATTAGTGCAAATGCTTTGGAAAGCAGTATGCAGATTCTTTAATGGGATAGGAATGGAAGCAATATATTATCCAAATCTCTCACTTTTTGGTATTTATCTAAAATAAATAAAATCAACATAGTATACTGAGAGTATGGAATGGGAGAATGGGAAAGGGAAGAAACTGTGGAATGAAATTGACCAAATTATGCTATGTGAATGTAGGAATATATCAGAATCAATTCTACTTTTATTTATAACTATAATGCAGCAATTTTAAAAATTAATTAATAGAAAGAAGACCAACAGATGAGAGAAAGAGAGGATTGAAGGAGGGAGGGAGGAAGGGAGAGAGAGATAGAGAGAAGGGGACAGTACTGGGGTTTGAAATCGAGCATATTATGTATGTTATATCCATATATGAATATGTCAAAATGAACCCCCCCCAATTTTGTGTGACTATAACACATTAATAAGAACCCAGGCTTCGCACATGCTAGGTGAGTGCTCTATGGCTGAGCCTCAACCCCAGCACTATTTACACACTTAATTTTTTAAAATCATTCATTCCTGACACATTTGCTTCAGAGGATGTCAAACAGTTGGCAAACTATAGAAAGGCAAAACATTAGTGTCAGTATAATTGGTCATCATGAGAGAAAATTGTACTTGCATAAAATTTGAAATTTTTTTACATCTTAGACAATTCTGTATTATTGTTTCTATATTGGTAATTCTATATGAATAATTATTGCCAGAAATATTAATATTGTATTGACATAATTTAAAATTTAAAAGCTAGAAAATATTTCCCATGATATTGTAGGACAAAATTAAACTTACTGCAATAAGGATATTTCTGTAGGCCTTTAATTAAAATCATTTATTACCTTTTGAGAAATGGGAAGAAAATCTGTATTATGAAATCACTAACCAAAAGAAAGCTCAAATTGGTCTAGTAATATGGAAGAAAACAAACCTCAAAACAAAAACTACTATCTGAAATAGAAGGCACATTACCTGATGAAGAGAACAATTCCATAAGTCTTAACAATCCTAAATTTGCATGTTCTCCCAAAAGATTTAAGTACATGAATGCAAAAAATGATAGACCTATAAGCAAAAAACTTAAAAAAACCTGATGACAAAGATGGAGATTTCAATAGCACTTGTTCAACAATTCAGAAAATTTACACAGTAATTCAACAACTCATAGATGATCATCTTTATGAAATCACCAAAGAAATTGAACTAATTGACATTTACAGAACCAAATCCCACCAACAACAAAAAGGGCACTTCTCGAATGCACACTGAATATTCAACAATCTAGACCACAGGTAAAACAAACATTAAAATGTATCATTGTTGATATCATACAAAGTATGTGTTCAATATCAATGGGGCTGGGGTAAATAGCTCAGTGGTACAGCACTCACATTGAATACTTAAAGCACTGGGTCCATTCCTGGATGACACACCACACACACATACACACACACAACACAGGAGAAAGTGGCAGATAATGTATAACATCCCTAATATGTAGCAATCAAATAGCATAACAATCCATGAGTCAAACATACAAACAGAATTTTTAAAACCTCAGACTAGATTGACGATATAAGTAAAATCTATGGAGTGCATTTATATAGCATTGAGAGAAACATGTATAGCATTAAATGTTTCTGCTAGAAAGAAAATAGTTTTAAAATAATTAATCTGAGCATTCACATTGAAAAAAGAAAAATTTCAACCTATGTCAAAATATAACAAATATTAAACTCAGAATCAGTACAATAAAAGAAAATTCAATATGAACCTGCATATTAAAAAAAAACATAATTGATAAATTCCTAACTATACTGATTGAAGGGGTGGCAAAAATTGTCAATATCAAGAATGAAAGAGGCACCTTGAATGACTCCATACATATAAAAGGAAAAATGATAAAATACTACATAACTCTTGATCCCCAAATTTGACAAATTTTGTAAACAGGTAAAATTCCTGGAAATAGATTTTCTATTTAAAATTGAAAAAGAAACTTGAACTGGCAACCCTCCTTCCTCAGCCTCCTAATAACTGGGATTATATGTATGTGCCACCATGTATTGCCTGTGTCTAGTGTTTAAATAAATTTGTTACTTTAAATAAATGTGTGAAATTTTATACATATATAAAGAAAACATACTTTCATTTATATTAATATATAGGAATAAGTACACATACCTTGCTAAAAGGTCCCTGTAGTCCAAGTAGAGACTTCTACTGGCTGGTGGGTTCTTCATATACAGCAAACCTCTGCAGCCAAGCAGCTCTTGATAGCAGACTCTGACCATCCGTGTTCCAGCAGACTGCAGAAGCTCACCACCAATCTTTTTTGCAGGTTTCCCACGTTCTGAATCCACAATACAGACTCCAGCCTTGAAGACACCACAGAAATTTATGGCTACAGTATGCGGAGCTGCCGGTACTTATACCTCTTGGATCAATGCCATTGGTTCACGGTTATGCTAATAAGGGTTTGGAAAATGTAGCAACACTATTGGTCCAAATTTAGGAACCATTTGCGTCACCACGCCCCGTGTGGAGAAAGTGGAAGGGAGGGCCTGCATCTGAGGCAACCAATGGCATGTGTCCATTTTCAAACCCCTTCCTTGAGCAGGTGTCGCTGCTGCAGGAGACACAACCCTGAGGTCAGAGCCCCAGCCAGAGCCAGAGTCCCGTCACCGGAGCCGCTGGAGCCGCTGGAGCCACCAGAGCAGGAGCCGCCGCCGGCAGCCGCCGGAGCCGGAGCCGCTGGAGCCGCAGCCGCTGGAGCAGGAGCTGTCAGAGCCGAAGCCGCCAGAGCCGCCGGAGCCGCCAGAGCAAGAGTCGCTGGAGTTGGAGCTTCTGGAGCAGGAGCCGCTGGAGACGTAGCGGGAACTGCAGGAGCCGGAGCTGGAACCGCCAAAGCTGGAGCTGGTGCCGCTGGAGCCGTCAGAGCCGCTGGAGCCGGAGCGTGAACCGCCGGAGTTTGAGCCGGAGATGCCAGAGCAGGAGCCTGTGCCGCTGGAGCCGGAGCCGCTGGAGCCGCCAGAGCCGCAGCCGCCGTAGCCGCCAGAGCCGGAGCCGCCAGAGCAGCCGCCGCAGCCGGAGCCGGAGCCGCTGGAGCCGCCAGAGCCGCAGCTGCTGGAGCGGGAGCCGCGGTAGCCACGGGAGCCACGGGAGCAAGAGTCGCTGCAGCCGGAGCTGATGGAGCCGGAACCGCAGGAGCAGAGCAGGAACCGCCGGAGCTGGAGTGGGAGCCGCTGAAGCAAGAGCCTGAGCTGCTGGAGCTGCCGGAGCCACAGCCAGAGCCACTGGATCCTGATCTGGAGCCGCCAGAGCCGGAGCCCTCAGAGCCGAAGCCGCCACAGCTGAAGCCGCCAGAGCCGCTGGAGCGGGAGCCGCGGGAGCCGCGGGAGCCACGGGAGCAAGAGTCGCTGCAGTCGGAGCTGATGGAGCTGGAGCGGGAACCGCCGAAGCTGGAGTGGAGCCACTGAAGCAGGAGCCTGAGCCGCTGGAGCCGCCGGAGCCACAGCAAGAGCCGCTGGATACTGAGCTGGAGCCGCCAGAGCTGCCAGAGCCGCCGGAGCCGGAGCGGGAACCGCCAGAGCCAGAGCCGGAGATGCCAGAGCAGAAGCCTGTGCCACTGGAGCCACCAGAGCCGCAGCAGCCGGAGCCGCTGGAGCTGGAGCCGCCGGAGCTGCAGCCGCCAGAGCCGGAGCCCTCAGAGCCGAAGCCGCCACAGCTGAAGCCGCCAGAGCCGCGGGAGCCACGGGAGCAAGAGTCGCTGCAGCCGGAGCTGATGGAGCTGGAGCAGGAACCGCCGGAGCTGGAGTGGAGCCGCCGAAGCAGGAGCCTGAGCCGCTGGAGCCGCCAAAGCAGGAGCTGGAGCCGCTGGATCCGGAGCTGGAGCTGCTGAAGCCGTTGCAGTGGGAACCCCCGGAGCCAGAAACGCTAGAGCTGGAGCCGAAACCGCCAGAGCCAGAGCCTGAGTTAAAGCCAAAGTCAAGCCACCTTAGGAGCTCCGGCTCCGACGGCTTCGGCTCTGGCGGTTTCTGCTCCGGAAGCTCTGGATCCAGAGACTCTTGCTTCAGCGGCTCTGGCGGCTCTAGCGGCACTGGCTCCTGCTCTGATGGCTCTGCTCCGGCTTTTCCTGCTGCAATGACATCAGCGGCTCTGGCTGTGGCTCCAGCGGCTCGGGCTTCTGCGGTTCCAGCTCCATCAGCTCCGGCTGCAGTGACTCTGGCTCCCGTGGCTCCAGCAGCTCTGGCGGCTTCAGCTGTGGCGGCTTCGGCTCTAAGGGCTCTGGCTCCGGTGGCTGCGGCTCTGGTGGCTCCAGCGGCTCTGGTGGCTCCAGCGGCACAGGCTTCTGCTCTGGCATCTCCGGCTCTGGCTCCGGTGGTTCCCGCTCTGGCTCCGGCGGCTCTGGCGGCTCCAGCGGCACCAGCTCCAGCTCTGGTGGTTCCTCTGGCTCCTGCGGTTCCCGCTACATCTCCAGCGGCTTGTGCTCCGGAAGCTCCAACTCCAGCGACTCTTGCTCCTGTGGCTCCAGCGGCTCCTGCTCTGGTGGCTCCCGCGGCTGTGGCTCTGGTGGCTCCAGCGGCACAGGCTTCTGCTCTGGCTCCTGTGGTTCCCGCTACCTCTCCAGCGGCTCGTGCTCGGTAAGCTCCAACTCCAGCGACTCTTGCTCCGGCGGCTCCGGCGGCTCCGGTGGCTTCAGCTCTGACAGCTCCAGCTCCTGCGGCTGCGGGTCCAGTGGCTCCAGCGGCTCCGGTGATGACTCTGGCTCTGGCTGGGGCTCTGACCTCAGCTGCTGTGTCTCCTGCGGCAGCAACACCTGCTCAAGGAAGTGGTTTGAAAATGGACACATGCCATTGGTTGCCTCAGATGCAGGCCCTCCCTTCCACTTTCTCCACACACGGGGCGTGGTGACGCAAATGGTTCCTAAATTTGGACCAATAGTGCTGCTACATTTTACAAACCCTTATTAGCATAACTGTGAACCAATGGGATTGATCCAAGAGGTATAAGTACCAGCAGCTCCGCATACTCCAGCCATAAATTGCTGTGGTGTCTTCCAGGCTGGAGTCTGTCCTGTGGATTCAGAACATGGGCAACCTGCAAAAGAAGATTGGTGGTGAGCTTCTGCAGTCTGCTGGAACACGGATGGTCAAGAGCTGCTTGGCTGCAGAGGTTTGCTGTATATGAAGAACCCACCTGCCAGTACAAGTCTCTACTTTGACTACAGGGGCCTTTTAGCAAGGTATGTGTACTTATTCATATATATTAGTATAAATGAAATTACGTTTTCTTTATATATGTATAAAATTTCACATATTATTTATTTAAAGTAAGGAATTGATTTAAACACTAGACACAGGCAATACATGGTGGCACATACATATAATCCCAGTTATTAGGAGGCTGAGCAGGAGGGTTGCCAGTTCAGATTTCCTTTTCATTTTAAGTGACTAATAGAAAATCTATTTCCAGGAATTTATCTGTTTACAAAATTTGTCAAATTTGGGGATCAAGAGTTATGTAGTATTATTATTTTCGTGTTACTCTGAATGGGTTCATTCAAGATGCCTCTTCTTTTACTCCTGGTATGGACAATTTTTATCCCCGCCTTCAATCTGTACGGTTAGGACTTTACCAAGTATATTTTTAATATCCAGTTTCCCATTGGATTTTCTTTATTAATTTTTTTACCTATTTTACTGATTCTGAGTTTAATATTTGTTATATTTTGACAATAGATTGAAATTTTTTCTTTTTCTCAATGTGAATGCTCATTGAAAAATTATTTTAAAACTATTTTTCTTTCTCATACAAACATTTAATGCTACACATATTGCTCTCGACACTATATAAATGTACTCCATAGGTTTTACTTATATCATAAATCTAGTCCAGGTTTTCTAAAATTCTATTTGTATCTTTGACTCATGGATTATTTAGAGTTATGCTCTTTGATTGCTATATATTAGGGATGTTACACATTGTTACTTTCTCGTGTGCTCTGGTGTTGCCCAGGAATGGACCCAGTGCTATTAAATATGCAGTGTGTGTGCTGTACCACTGAGCTATTTACCCCGGTCCCATTGATATTGAACACATACTTTGTATGGTATCAACAATGATAAATTTTGATGTTTGTTTTTTTGCTGTGGTCTAGATTGTTGAATATTCTATGTGCATTTGAGAAGTACCCTTTTTGTTGGATTTTGTTCTGTATATGGCAATTTACAACACTTTTTGAAAGGTATTGAAGTGAATATACTTTACTTTTGTACTCATCCCTAGCCAGTAATAATGTCCCTTTCTACTTTGTTTGCAAGGAAATGCATTATCGGTTATAATCATTGAATGTTGCAAGATCCCAAGCATGCTTTTTTGTTGAAGTAAATCAAATTTTATCTTGTGGCAATTTCAGAGATTGGAGCAGGATAGGTTGCAGTCTATGTTGGGGAAGGGCACAGATGTGTATTTAGGTAAATTTTGGCTTTTGTAGTTTATATTCCTATTCATCAAATGGAGCTAATAGTTCCAACCCCTCAAATATGAAATGAGTTAGTAGTCATGAAAGTACTTGGATGAAGAGGACCACTTTAACATGTCAAGTGGCTATTTTGAGGAATAATTTATATGGCATGAAGCAAGAGAATCAAAATAACACAAATATACAATTCTTATCCTAGCAAATTTGTCCAGAAAGTAGACTTGGTAAATAGTTTCTTGACCTTTGCTAGGCTATAATTAGACTGTTGCTTAAATACTGTTTTTCTCTATTAGCCATTGTATTATTTATTTATGATGTTCCAAATTCAAAATCACCTTTTTTGCCTGCTTTGTGAAATGTACCTGGACCCATTTTATATTTTGTTTCCTTAGTACTGATATTTTATCAGAGAATGGCATGTTAGAAAGAAGGGTTTTTTCCCTCGGGTTTCTGTGTGTTCTCTCAGCAGGGTGTTCCTTGGGCATCTTCACTAATGCTTAGCTTCTTTACCCAGTAGTCCATATGTTCTCCTGGTGCACCAGACACAGCTTTGTAGCAAAGTGCTGGGAGATTCAGGGAGACTAGTTACATGTGTCTTTTTTGTTTAAAATAAAACAAGGGGGATTAGATTCCTGGAAAATTGATAAAAAGATATGATAGGACTAGTGGCTGGCTTCTATAGGCAATAGAGAGGAAAGAGGAAAGGTAATAAAGATTCAACATGATATTTAGAAGGACAGTGACCCTTGCAAAGAAATAAGATTACTTTCAGGTAAACATGTTGTTTCCCAAGTCAGATCATGAGTTAGCAATTTGCCTCACCCCATCTCTGCTCGAAAGATAAACACTCTGCTACTATTTAGTTTATTGGAATTAAGCTAAAAATTCATGTGCTCCCCATTTTCATATCTGACCTGGAGTTTTACATGTGAAATGTAAGTAGTTCAAGCACACTGACTACAATTTTCTATGAAGGGAAGGAGAGCAGTGCATAAGTTTTTGAATATATAAAGCCTCTTTCTTTTTTTAGGAGCTGCAACTGAAGTGTGACACCAGCCAGATGCACTGGGGTGTGCTACTATGTAACAGAGCCTCTCTGTGCATCACAGCTCTTAACTTCAAAACTCCAGAGAATTTCATGAGAGAGGGATCCACAAGAACATGACAAATGATGAGATTTCAAACCTTAAGAGAAAAATGGGCTTATTGGTAAGAGACCTTTATTTACTGCTGTTACATATTCATTGAAATAGCAAGCCTGTTATGTTCATGTGATTGCAAAATGGTATGCAAAAATCAATTTTACATGTATTGTAGAATTCAGGAGACATATTGGTAACCATGTAAAAATCACAGGGAGCTTGTATAAAGTTTTATTTTATTTTTAACAAAATCTGTAAGAAAATTTTACTTTACTTCAGACTGTGGTATAGATTTTTTTTTTTTTTTTTGAGGGTAGATCTTTTTTTTTTTAGAACAATACAGTTATACATGGCAGTTGGGTTCATCCTGACAAAATCATTCATACATGATATTTCATGATCCCCCTTTTAATTCCCATCCTCCTTCCCCTCCCCCATTCTCCTTCCTCTACTGACTTACATTCACTCATCTATGTAATTATTTTTTATTCTAATTTGTTATACATGCTTGCAGAGTGCAATTCATTTCATATTACATATAAAGAGCACGATTTTTCAAGTTGCTGGTTTTATACAAAGTATTTTTACAACAATTGTGTCTTCACACATGTACTTAGGGTAATGATGGCTAACTCATTCTACCATTATTCCTATCCCCTAGCTCCCTCCCCACCCTCTCCCATCTTTGTTCTATTTAAAGTTCTTTCATTCCTGTCATCCCCACTCCCTTGCCTTTATAAGTTAGTATCTTCATAACAAAGAGATCTTTTGACCTTTGGTTTTTTGAGATTGACAAACTTCACTTAGCATTATTTTCTCCAACTTCATCCATTTACCTGCAAACGCCATGATTTTATTCTCTTAGTGCTGAGTAGTGTTCCACTGTGTATATATTCCAACGTTTCCCTATCCATTCATCTGCTGATGGGCATGGGGTTGTTTCCACAATCTAGCTATTGTGAATTGTGCTGCTATAAACATTGATTTGGCTGTGTCCCTGTAGTAAGCTGTTTTTAAGTCCTTTGGGAATAGGCCAAGGAGTGGGATAGCTGGGTCAAATGGTGGTTCCATTCCAACTTTTCCTAGGAATTTCCAGATTGGCTTCACCAATTTGCAGTTCCACCAGCAATGTAAGAGTGTGTCTTTTTTCCAACTTTTCCCCACATCCTCACCAGCATTTATTGATGTTTGTTTTTTTGATACCTGCCATTCTGACTAGAATAAGATGAAAACTTAGAGTTGTTTTGTTTATGTAGCTTAAATGTAATCCAGGTTAAGAAACATATATTTAAAAAGTTAAAATAAAGAACAGTGACTTGTGTAGAAATAACATAATTTCACTTAATTACCAGAAGGTGGCACACCAGATTATTCTTACGTACACAAAGAAAAGGAATAATATTAATAGGAATATAAAATAAGCTGTATATAAAGATATTTTAATGTGTTTTTAAGCAAGGAAATGTTATAATTGTTATTTCATTGGCAAGGCTTGTGCTAAAACATGACAAATATGAATTTAACTCATAGTTTTTAATCATTCAAAAATTATATTTATAGCATTTTAAAAGTAGACTTTGAAATAATATTGTCAGCAAGGAGATGGGATTTTGAATTTATCATTCTAAGAAAAAAAGAAAATATTCACCATTTACTTTTTAAAATTTTTTTGAATTTTTTTTTTTTTTTTTTTTTTGGTTCCTGGATTGAACTCAGGGGCACTAGACCACTGGGCCATATCCCCAGCCCCCTCCCCCCCTTTTTTTGTATTTTTTATTAGAGACAGGGTCTCACTAAGTTGCTAAGTGCCTCGCCATTGCTGAGGCTGGCTTTGAACTTGCGATCCTCCTGCCTCAGCCTCCTAAGTGCTGGGATTACAGGCATGCACCACCGCACCCAGAACCATTTACTTTTATTCATTGTCACTAGATTAAAATTTTTAAGTAAGGTCTTTGTCAAGGTCTTTCTAATAATACTGTTAGACTATGATTTTGATTTAGTGATGACTTTAATAAGGCAATAACATTTGCGAGATGACCCAGAAAAAATTGAGACAGGTTATTTCAAAGAAAATGTTAGATGAGGCTAATGTTTAGTTTCTAGAAAACTAAATAACAATTTAAATAAAAAGTTATTTATTATTGTGGCTTAGAGCTTCTCAAACATCTGCCAAAGTGCTGTAATTTATTAAGAGTTGGCTGTCAGCAGTATATACTACTGTGCTTCTGTAGTAGTCTCTATTTTTGAAACTACATCCCTGAGGCAGTAGCAGAAGTGTCTGTCCAAGGTTGCTTTTTTGTGTGTTTTCCTAAAAGAGCTAGATAAATGGCAGAACTTCCCTAACACCAAATCTTCTGGTTAGGAAACATTACATATATGTTTTTTTTTTAATTACAAGCAGTATGGAAACAAGAAAATTGGTAGTAAATGAGCCCAGAATTACATTAGCCATCTGTTCTGTGAAAGCTTGTTATGTTTGTCATTTGCTTTCAGGTATTTGTGGCTAAGTGGTATATTAGCAAATAATTGACCGTTAGGCTTAAAAAGCTAAAAAATGACATATCACTCTAAGGACCGAGTATATGTTTTTCTGGAGAAGGGTTTCCTTGTGTCCAAATTTGACTAGTTTAGTCTGAAATATCTGTTGTACTTAATATCATGACTTTCTAGTTATGTTGTACTTAATGTCAGTCTTTAAACAAATTTTTGTATTTTATTAGAGACAGGGTCTTATGACTTTCTAGGCTGGCTTTGAACTCGTGATCCTCCTGCCTCAGCCTCCCAAAGTGCTGGGATTATTGCCTGGCTCTACATAAAGTTTTTACATAATTTTAAATTGTTGTGTGGCCTTAACTGTTAAAGTTTATAAATATGACTTATTAATTTACAGGTAAAATGCTTTCAGGGTATGCTTTGAAAAATTTGAACTAAATACAATGAAGCCACAAATGACCAGAATTTTTTTTTTTATTTTTATTTATTTATTTATTTTTTACTTACAGGAGACTGAGGCAATGGTCTTTAAAACCAGCTGATTTCAAGGATATATTTTAAAAAAAATCAACTTCAGGGGTAAGTCTAAAGATCTGCATTTTCCTTCACCTTTTTTTTTTTTTTTTGTAATGAGAATTTTTACAAAAGATCCTGAGAAAACAGTAGACACTTAGTTATCAAGTAAAGTTTGATGATGTCTCAGATTTTGTTTATTAAAAAATTATTAAAAATACTACCCATCACGGCTGGGGTTGTGGCTCAGCAATAGAGCACTCACCTTGCATGTGCGAAGCCTGGGTTCAATCCTCAGCACCACATAAAAATAAATAAAATAAAGATATTGTGTCTAACTACAACTAAAAAATAAATA
>CM046675.1:825192-883890 GCA_025594165.1 Tamias sibiricus | reverse complement strand
GGGGCACGGCCAGGACGGCTCCCCCGGCTTGGAGGCCTTCCACAGGGCGAAGTCGTTGGGGGAGCGCTTCTCACTCAGGCAGTCTTTAGAGACACTCAGGTCGCCTGCAGCGGGGGGGGGGCCGGGGGTCACTCACTGTGCACCCGCTGCAGGGCGCCCAGCCCTCCCCACGCGGTGCCTGCTGCCTGCCCTTCTCACCAGCTTGCTCCAGGATGCCCTCTAGAACCTCTTGGCTGTGACAGGGACTGGTGGGACAGGGTGGATTCAGGACGCTGCTGCGGGCTCCGGAGGACTCGCTCTCATGCCAGGGCCAAGCCAGCCCCTGGCTGCAGAGATGCCCTCCAGTCTATGATGCCCACCTCACCCTGCCTCCTTGCACCCTGGCCCTCCACACCTCTAGGTCAGGCCACGTGCTCTGGGCTGAGGCAAGAAGTGACCTGGCGTGAAGCTCACTGGGGCAGAGCTTGGGGACCCAGGTCCACACAGGGGGGTCACTGGTTGATGGCCCGCATAGCTGTCAGCCTGTGAGTTCTGGGGGCACAAGGCACAGCTGAGCTGCTAGGTGCAGCTCCACAGGGCCAGGAGGTGGGCAGTGTCCTCCCTCCTGGACTCACAAGGGGAAGAAGCTAAGCAGCAGCCCGGAAGGCCCTGAGCCGAGGCCGGAGCCCTCGGGGCCTTGCAGGAGGGGGAGGCGGCGTTCTTGGGGACGCTGGGCCGGCACATGTGCAGGCTCTCCATGTACTCTGGAGCATGACGGTGGCACTGCCCGGCACGGTAGTGCTGTGGACGTGGTCCACAGGCCAGCCCAGCCTCCACACTGAGGACCACCCAGGCTGGTGAGGGGCAGAGCAAGGGCCTCCGCTCTAGGCACGAGGGCAGCAGGACCCAGCCTGTCTCTCAGGGTCTGGCTGGCCAGAACTGCAGCCTCCCTGGTGACACTGCCCCCGTGTGCCCTGGAGCAGGAAGGCACCGACTCCAACCCAGGGCCCTGGCCAGGTGCCAAGTGCAGCTCCTCTTTGCCAGGAGCTGTGGAGGTGCCAGGCCTGAGCGTCCCTGAGGATAGTGGGAGGGACGGCCAAGCCAAGGACGCCCCAAGCCCAAGCCTCGGGATCGGGGTGTGCCCTGGACATGGAGGATGGCAGCCATCAGCTTTAACCCAGGGAACCGTCACAGCGTTGGGGTGTGCTGACAGCCTGACCAACATGTCTCCAAGCCAGTGACACTGCAGGACAGGCTCCAGCTGGTTTCATGGCCATCTCTCCCTGGTCTGCCACTAGCAGTCCCCAGAACCACGGCCAGATGTGGCTCTGTGACACCCTCTTACGTGCAGGTTTTCAATTAGCTGTGACCGTGAATCTTTACTCATGAGTGTCTACGTGTCATTACTTACTTTTTTAGAAACGTCACAGAGAACAGGATCACGTCCCCTCTCACATGCCAAGCCCCCAAAGGTCATTACTGGGCAAAGCTAGCTATTTGCTTCAGACTTCTTAAGAAAGAAATGCAGATCCCTTCTGTCCTGTTTCCTGGTCCCAACGCCTGTCTCAGACCCCGCTGCCTCTCGGTGTTCCCTGCAGGGCTGGCCTGTCACTTGGCCAGCTTCCAGCAACCTGGCTTTCCCATCTCCATGTGCCACTGTGGTGCTCAGCATGGAACCAGGGCCTCACACAAGCGAGGCAGCCTCTACCGCTGAGCCACCTCCCAGCGCCTTTACCTTATTTGGAGACAGAGTCTCACTGTGCTCCCAGGCTAGTCCCCTGCCTCAGCCACCCCGGGAGACGGGACCACAGGTGTGCGCCACAGCCCAGCTGCACGATTCCTTCTGAGGGCGTGCAGAGGTGGCAGACCGCCACGTGAGGGGTGCGCAGCCCGTGGGAGCAGGTGGAAATGTCCTTGCAGGTGGTGTGCCACCCTCCCTGTCTGAGGCGGCCTCTGCTCCTGCTGTTCCTAGACCCTGAGCCACATCAGAGGCCTGTTCGGTCTACGGGCGGCGAGCTTCTCTGCTGCTCGTCTTCGAGCAGCGGCCTTTGGCTCGCCGGGTGCTCCACCTCGCGTCGGGCGCCTATCTTTACCCCCCTGGATGCTGTCCGCCACCCTCCAGTGCTCCTCGTCTGCCCACTGTGTCCCCTGACACCCACAAGCGCACGAGCCGCACCTGGCTGCGCACACCTGTCTGTGGCTTCCCTTGCTCCCGGGCATCAGGCACAGGCCTCTGTCGTGCCCGTCCCTGCAGCGTCAGAGCTTCACACACTGCGCTGTGCTCAGGAATGAGGTCCCCAGGAGAGCGACTCTAGGCACACGCAGACCTCCTGCTGCCCGGCTGGGGGCTACAGCAGCGGGGCTCTGGAGCTCTCCTCCTCGGCTGTGCCGCTCACCGTATTCCCCAGCTCCCACCCCGCGCATGTGGCCTGCTTGACTCCGCTGTCGAGAAGGGCACGGCACGCAGTGGAGGGGGGCTCCAGGTCCTGGGGGAGGCGCTCCACCTCCATGAGCCCCTCCTCCCATGCCTGTGAACACTGGAGCCTTAAATGCCATGGGGTCAAATGCCCATGTCCCCAAACTGGCTCAGCCTGTCTTCTTTCAACATCCTGTGTTGTTTTAGATTCTAGTATTTCTTCAGCATAGAACCCTACAGGTAAAAGTACTTGATTAAAAAGCAACTTTTAGCCGGGCACGGTGGCGCACGCACGCCTGTAATCCCAGCATTTGGGAGGCTGAGGCAGGAGGATCGCGAGTTCAAAGCCAGCCTCAGCAATGGCGAGGCACTTAGCAACTCGGTGAGACCCTGTCTCTAATAAAACACAAAAAAGGGCTGGGATGTGGCCCAGTGGTTGAGTGCCTGAGTTCAATCCCCGGTACCAAAAAAAAAGGAACTTTTGTGGCCACACTGCCTTCCCGACACGGGGCAGGGGCACGGGAGGCACACCTGCTCTGCCCACACACCAACCCGCTCGTGGAACGAGCCTGGAGAATGTGGGCACCAGGTGTCCCAGGGGCTCTCCCGGGCGCGGAAAGCCTGGTGTCCTTGTTTAAAATGTGGCTGGAGACGGAGAGACTTGGGACACTTGCTCACATTCCAGAGTCCCACTGTCCGTCCCAACCTCATGCATGGTGACAGCAGCCCCAAATTCAAGGCCCCGGGCCACTTGTCAGGACAGACAGTGGCCACTCCCTTGGCTTTGTAAGAAACAATGCATTTCATGGTCCGGTGTGGACAGCCCTCAAGTCCCTCGGGGGAAGCAGCACTTCTCGACCACCGGGCGGAAGTGCAGCTGCGTGCGGGGAGGGGTCCTTTCAGTCACGCACTTGGGCTTGCTCCTCACCTTCCCCCTCCTGGAGAGCTGTCTGGTCCCCAACGGCTTCAGGCACCAGCTTCCCATAGGAGTGCTTCTCACTAGAGGCAAACTTCGTGGTGTCGAAGTAGACGGAGCCATTCGAAGCATAGCTGGAAGACAAAAGAGGAATTGGGGCTCGAGCAGACGCCCAGGGACGATTAGTCTGAAACCAGAGGGCTGCAAAGCCCGGAAGCCAAGGTCGCCTGTGCCTCCTGCTTCCGCCTTGCCTGCGGCTGCTGAGAAGGCTTACCCGGTGCGCAGGCTGAGTGGGGCTCCCGCCCACCACAGGGAGGCCCGCGCTGCCCAGCAGGATGTAGTGGGTGCCCGCTACCTCGTGCCATGGCCTTGAGTGACGACCCCACCTGCACTCCACCACCCGGGGCCTGGCATGGGCTCTGCAGGGGCCTCCAGGTCACCCCAGGCCTAGCACCCGTCTTCCTTGAGGGGGTTCGCCTATGTCTTCTGGCTGGGCCCCAATCTCATGGGCCCTGCAGCAACCTGCGTTAAGTGGGGAGGGGTGGCACGTAACGCCGACGCCATTGCTGCTGCAGGCACAGCTCCTCTTTCGTCCAGTACATGAAGCCAGCTGGGGAGGACAGCCACCCAGAGCCAGGCCCAGGGCCCCACACTAGCTGGCCAGGGCTGCCGCCTGGACACCAAGCACCGCCCACAGGCTCCTGGGTCCGGCTGAGCTCCCACCTGTGGTTCCTTTTCAGAAAGCCACCTTCAGAAACACGGAACATGACAACCAAAGGGTGTCCAGAGCACGGTGGGTAGTGTGCCCTAAGCTCTCAGCTAAGCTACAGGATGCTGGGGACATGCACCTGCCCGTGGGACCAGACACCAGGACACGCACTCTGAAAGTGCCCACGTGGCGTGGAAGCCCCCCACGCCGACAGCTGCTCTGGGCCAGTGACCCGCGGTCGTAACTGCTGAGCCTCCAGAGACCCCATCCAGGTCTCCCCTGGGGCCCCGGGGCAGGACGCTGGGCCTTTCTGGAGGAGCTGGTCAGCCAGACACCTGCTCCTCAGCCCAGGGCTGTGAGGAGTGCAGGAAGACGGCTGCCGGGGCTCCGGGACAGGCCGTGCACCACCACCTACCCCTCCTGCTTCCTGCCCTGAGCCACCAGGTGCCCGCACGGCTCAACACCTACTGCAATAGCAGCGCCTGCAAGGCGGGAAGCCCACGGCTGTGTGCACTGCAATCCCACAGGACAGCAGCAGTGCCGGGAGCTCATGCGGAGAACAGAACACCACGAGGGGGGCACCCAGGTGCCCCGGAGCACACGACTCTCCTGCTCTAGGCCTGGGCACGGGACGGGCAGCTGGTGCCCTGGAAGGCTGTGCGCTGAGGGAGGGCCCTGTTCTTACCCATAGCCATTGTCAACGATTTTCTGGAAACAAAGTCCACGATCTCTGGCACATACTCGCTAACCCGGGTCAAGACATCGGGAGGCAGAACCTGTGGGTGACAGGGGCAAGTCTCAGCATGTCCTTCCCAACCCTCCAGCTCCCAGGAGCACACCCCATGAACACATCCCCTGTCTGTCAAACAGGAAGCCCCACAGGGCCCGAGGGACAGGCGAGTGGGCAGGCCTGGGCCACGAGGATCCCACTGTGCCAACCAGGTGGCCTGGTCACCAGTGTCCCTGCCTCACTATCTTGGCTCTGGGCCAGCACGAGTCTTGTTCTTTGTGGTAAAGGGATGACAAGGCCCAGGCTCTGGGGACGACTGTGAGACGAAGAGGCGGTAGGCAGCAAGACCTGCTTCCTCCCTGCCGGGGCCTGCAGGTCGAGATGCCCATGATGCCCCCTGGCCCTTCCTCCCCACCAGAGGCCCAGACGCAACGGCGATGACCTAACAAGGACCTGCCTGGCCTCACAGGAGTCGCCCAACCTTTATAGGAGTTCCTGATTTATTTTCTGGGCTCAGGGACAATAAAGGTGAAAATTCTGATTTAAAACTGAAAACGAACAAGCCACCATGCCCCCGGCTCAAGCTCAGTGCTGACTCAGCCACTTAACCACCCACGGAAGGATTGTGCAGCTGGGCCTGCAAGGTGAGGACACTGTGGGTCACACAGGCCTCCTGGCTTTACCAGAACAGAACCCAGAAACCAGGGCCGCTGGCCTGCGAGCGGGGACAAGACACTTACGTTCAGAGCTTTCTCTGTCTCTGTGGAACTCCTCTTCCCAGAACTTGGGCAGCTGGGAGAAAATGGAGTTGTCGGTCACCTCGCTGCCACACATGGAGTCCAGCCACTCAGAAAGCAGGTCCTTCGCCTCCTCCAACAACGTCTACAGGAAGGGACAAGATACCCACGCTTATGCCAGGTCTCACCAGGCACATCCAGCACGGTGGTTTGAGCCAATCAGTGCCCATCACGCCCAGCTGTGGCCCTTGCGTCACCACCTCCTGGGAGACAGTGAAACCTCACAACCAGCTCGGTAGGGACGGTGCACCATGGGTGTGCCCATGGCCCAACCACACCACAGGTCCCCTGCACTCAGGAGGGAAAAACTGTCCCCAGCGGCCCTGGAGGAATCCAGCTTCGTAGCAAGTTGACTTGAGCAGTGACGGGCAGGGCCACGCGGGCAGTCTGCAGTCTACTGCGGAAGGAGCAGGCAAAGACGAGGGTGGAGAGAAGTGCAGAAAGGTGGCCTGGCCGAGAGCAAGGACTCAGGGTGGACGGTGCCCAGCACATGGTGGGAAGGGGCGCAGGGCACCACGAGGGCCAAGCCCCCAGGCACTGCCTGCCACAGTTCCTGGCTAGCAAGCTGGCGGGAGGGCCAAGCGTGTGTGCCTCCCCAGCACAGCAGGCTCCATGGGTGCACAGGGGGCAAAGGCAGGTGTGCACCTGGACGCAGAGACTGTGGGTCTACTGCACAGGAAGCAGACCAGGGCCTGCCTCCAGTGCAGGGACAGGAGCCCCAGGGTGGCCCTGGGGGATGAGCCCTGGCTCCCAGGAGGCCCCTGTATTCTGTTCCTAGAACTGCCACACCAGGACCTAGAATAAAGTCCTAGACAAACTCACTAAATGCCCAAGGCCAAGCCATCATGAGGAAAGCCAGCAGAAACGACTAGTAAGAGACTGACCCAGGCCAGCCCCAAGACGCCAGCGTCACCAGACACACAGCAAAAACAGCAAGCGTCGAATGTTTAGAGAAACAGGGTCACAAGGTGAGGAGGAACAGCAGGCCAAAAGAGGCCACCAAAATGGCCCAGGCAGATTCGAAAGGAGAAATAAACCGCATTTTTAGAGATGAAGTCAATTAGCTGCTGAAATAAGAACATCCACAGGGCGGGTGAGGGGGCTGGAGAGGAATCAGTGAACAGGAGAGAGGATGAAGGAGTCCCTGAAAGAGCAGAGACCAGAGGAGAGGAAAGGCCCTTGAGGAGGCCGCAGGGACAGTGGCGAAGCTGGGCCTCACACCCACCGGTGTCCGGGGCGGGGGGGGACAGCAAGCAGAGGGTGCTGGACCCGCCCCAGGTCCTCAGAGCAGACACAGCAATCACAGACGGCAGCCAAGGGCTGACAGGACGAGGGCTGCTGGCCTCCCACAGCACCCAGGGAAGCAGAGGCCAGAAAGGCAGCTTCTTCCTACGGAGCCAGAGAAGGAAGGGGAGGGATGTGAAGGCTGCCCCCATCCTTCAGAGCTCCAACCACAGCAGCAGCACAGCAGGAGCCCAAGGCAGTAGTCTGAAGAAGCAGGGCAGAGCGGGCAGTTCTGGGGACCCACATCTGACCAGCCCAGGTGAGCTGGCCACAGGTGCTCAGGAAATGGGCTCCAGAGCATGAGCTTGGAAAGAGAAAGGACCCTGCAGGGAAGGAACAAGAACCAAACCCCAGGTAGCAGCACGCCGCGGGGCTCCGCGGAGAGAGCCCGCACTGCCCGAGGAGGGGCGGAGCGGCTGCCCGAGGCCTCGCTCAGCCACACACGCGCAACAGCGGACAGGTCGCGGAGACCCAGGCCAGCGCAGCAGGGCGCGTGCACAGAGGCCAGAGGAAGCCAAGTTGGGACGGAAGCCCAGCGGTTGGCTGGGGCCTGGGAAAGGCGCTAGCAGATGCAGCCCCAGGCCGGACCTACACCAGGCGCTCCAGCCACCGACCGGTGACGACACTCTGTCGCGAGCCAGCCATGGGCTGTGTGTGTGTGAACTGCGCGTTTGAGCAAATGAGGGAATTGGACTGACCTTGCTGCCTGACTGGGCTCTGCCACTACCTGTGCCTCTTACTTGCTCTGCCCATGATCCCACACAGCACCTGAGACGGGTGTGACTCTGCAAGATGTCAATCTGCTGGCCACCAGACCACCAAGCAACCCCCAAAGCCCAACCCTTGCCTTATTTGGGTGCGACTTTCTCAAGTGTCTCCCCCTATAATAGGAGGGCTTCAGGTGTGCTCTCTCTCTCTTTTGCCTGCCTCTCTGGCCTCCTTTGTGGGGGCTGAGGTCGAGCAGCCGTCACTGAACCCCAACAGGTATTTTCTGTCTCTGTGGGGTTATTCAGTCGGTCACCTGGAGTGACCGGATCCCTGAAGGAGTCTGCCACTCCTGAGGCACAGGCCACACAGGCGAGGGAGGACCGAGGGAGCCTCGGGAGAACACCCTAGGAAAGGCAGGCTGGGGTCAGGGAAGGCAGGGGCTTGCAGGGCGCCCACCTGGGGCCAGTCACCCAGCCGTGGGCAGTCTAGGGGTCAGTGGTCCACAACACGACACAAGAGCAATGCCTCTCCCACCCGCCAAATAACCATGTTCAAGCTTGGGAACCCTAGCTGAACACCCCAAAACTACCCCAATAAGGCGTGTGTGGAGACTGCCAGGCTCCGGCTCCACAGGGAGGCGCCGCCGCCCTACCCGCAGGCAAAGCTGCTGCACAGCGGCTCCCCTGGACAGCGAGGGACGGAGGCCAGCTCGCCAGGGCAGGGCTGCAGAGCAGAGCCGGGACTGGGAGTCCTGGAGGCGCAGGTGGACACGGAGAGTCAACCCCCACGGGACGCAGCCATGGGGACCCCATGCTGTTCTAAGTGCCACCTCCAGGAGCTCGGCTAGTTCTCACAGGGGACATGGGCAAAGCATCCCTCTGCGGAGGGCAGGAAGCACGTGAGCCGCGCCAGAGCTCTGTTCTCGGATGCCTGCTCTGTCGCAATGTGTCCCCCAGCCGCAGCAGTGCTGGGAGGCGGGGCCTAGTGGGAGGGGCTTAGGTGGCAGGCCCCACTCTCCTCCGGAGTGGACTAGAAAAGGGCTGGAGGCAGAGTCTAACCTGCCTCTCCCCAACACCCCCCCCTCTGCCCTTCTGTTTTTGCCAGGGGAAGATGCGGCAAGAGAACCCTGGCCAGACGCAGAGCCCTTGACCTTGGGTGTCCAGGCTCCAGAACCGTAAGAAATGGCTTTCTATTCATCCTGAGTCACCCAGTGTCTGGTGCTCTCTTACAGCACACAGCACAGCCCGAGACCCTGCCTTCAGAGGCCGAGTCACCAGAGTGGAACCTGCCCAGAGGAAGGGACGTCCCCAGCTGCAGCCAGCTCCAGCTATCCTGCTTCCAACAAGCAGAGGAAACTGCCTCCAGTGAGGGCTGCAGCACAGCCTCGCTGAGCACAGACCTCAGGTCCCTGCTTGCCGCACCACTGAAGGCTGTTCCCAGCAGCTCCTCCTCACAGCTGGACAAAAAAAAAAAAAAAGAAAAAGAAAGAAGAGAAAAAAAGGAAAAGAAAGAGAAAAACAGCAAGCCCTGCTGAAAGGCAAAAGCATGTTTCGTAGAGACAAGTGAGCACCTGAAACAGATGCGGCCCGGATGCGGGGATGGTTGGATGAGAAGCTGGGACAGGGAGGGCTGACGTGTGAGGGCCCTAGGGATAACGCAGGCAGCAGGCCAGAGCAGACTGCGAGACACACAGGCCCGCAGTCCAGTTTCAGAACACAGCACTGAGCCTTAAATGCAGACTACGGGGGATGTGAGGAAGGCACCCGGAGGGCACAGAGCAGAGTGGAAAGTCACGAGCACTAACTCCACTGTGGCACCAGAGCCCGTGAGACAGCGGTTCAGAGTCCCGCACCTGAATAGCCCTTGACACGGAGGCGGGGAAGGGGTCGGCCTGACCAACAGAGACAGGAATAATTCTGCTATGCATTTTCTAAAATAACCCAATAGCAGACAGTGAACCTAGGCGACATCAGAGAAGACTGTGCACCACTTAGCACTCGGCCAATGAGAAACTGGGGGCGGGACCCTGAGCACGAGGGCACAACACACTGACTGTGACCCTCTGAGTGTGCCTGCTCCCCCAGTCACCAGACGGTACCAGACCAGTGGTCAAATCTCCCTCCCCTGTACCTCATGTCCCCAGTCCATCCTCTGGGTCTGGGCAGGTGTGTTTCTCACAGATAGGTAAGGAGAGCAGAGAGGGGGACGTTCCAAGAAAGAACAACAGAAATGCTAGAGATGAAAATGTCACAGAAATGAGTGGGCGCGCAGTGGCACACACCTGTAATCCCAGCTACTCGGGAGGCGGAGGCAGGAGGATGGCAAGTTCGAGGCCAGCATGGCCATTTGGTGAGATCTTATCTCAAAATGAAACGAAACCCGCTGGGATGTGGCTCAGTGGTGGAGCACCTGGGTTCAAGCCCAGGCACACAAGAGACAGCACTTGGTGGCTCCACGGAGCAGACAGTGGAGAACACTCTTGCACTTAGGATCTGATGGCAGAACCTTCCAGAAATGACAGGCAGAGTGAGTGAAGCCTGAGAGCCAGAGCACCACGGACTGTGGGACCCCAGAGAAGGTGCGGGGCGCTAACAGCGCTCCACCTCAGGCTGTGACTGTGGCCTTGCTGCTCAGGCGACCTGGTTTTTTTTGTTTTGGTACCGGGGATTGAACTCGGGGCACTCCCACTGGGCACATCCCCAGCCCTTTTTTGTATTTTATTAGAGGCAGGGTCTCACTGTGCTAAGCCTCGCCATTGCTGAGGCTGGCTTGGAACTCATCCTCCTGCCTCAGCTCCCAAGTGCTGGGATTACAGGCGAGCGTTGTTTTTAAAAGGACAAGTTTCTCTCTCTTCCTCTCTCCCGGTCCTCCCGAATCTCAGGGAAACAGGATCACCCTTCTTCCTATCCTATGCAGACTTGTCTGTCCTTGAGCACCCACCACAGGAACCAAGTGATTCAGGGTTGGGACGGCACCAGAGGACCTCAGCAAGGACGTCTCCCAGAGTAACAAGTGAGTAAACCTCCAACAGAGGACAGGTGGAGCGCAGCCTTGAGTCCCCTCTACAGAAGCCCCCTGTTTTCCCTGATGGGCAGAATCACAGCATCCGGGACAATAGTGCCCTGTGTTTCTCCTTTGCTAGCAAAGCAATGGAAAACTGTTTTCCTTTTTCTCAAAACTGTGTCCTAATGATTGGATTGACATCGGGGACAAGGAGCTTTTGGCAAACAGGAGCAGGAGGAGGGGAGAGGGACAGAGGCAATGCCTGAAAGTGTCCCGAGTCACTGTCAGACTCCAGACCACGGTCCAGGGCACCAGAAGGCACTACACCTGGATAGCCATTGTCAGAGAGAAAAGTCCTGCAAGCGGCTGGGGAAGAAGGCCCAGCTACAGGGAGCAGAGGGACACGCAGGAGGAGTGGAGGGCTCTTCCCTCGGCGCCACCAGGAGCCACTACCAGGAGACTGCACATGCAAAGTTACCTCAAATCCCAAGCAGAAATGAAGGCTTCCTCAGACAACAAAAACAACCCAGGCCTCGTTGCCAGTGGGCCTGCCTTGCAGAAAATGCTGAAAAGCTTTCTCAAGAGAAGCAAAGAGTGAAGGTCAGAAATTTGGATCTACATGAAGAGGAAGCACATGGAAGCAAGAGGAAGTGGAGGTCAAATGAAAAACTGTCCTTTTCCTAGGGCTGCTGCAGAGGCAGAGCCTGCTCAGTGTGCCCAAGGCCCTGGGGCTGATCCCAGAACCACAAACAAAAACCCCCAGCTGCACTTTTCCTTCTTCCTGAATCTAACAGATCCTTTGTTCAAAATGACAACTATTCCTGCTTATGTATGAGGAAAGAGAAAGAGCAGCCCTCCCTCCCAGCTAGGCAAGGTCAGGCAGGAGGCAGACACCAGGGCCCAGCTCTAGCACTGAAAACCAAGCTGGGTATGTGAAGGAAAGAAAATGGAATCACAGAAAGTGTTCAATCAAAACTGCAGAAGGGCTGGCATGGTGGCGCACGCCTGTAATCCCAGCACTTGGGAGGCTGAAGCAGGAGGATCTCGAGTTCAAAGCCAGGCCTCAGCAAAAGCAAGGCACTAAATAAAATACAAAATAGGGCTGGAGATGTGGCTCAGTGGTATCGCCCCTGAGTTCAATCCCTGGTACCCAAAACAAAACAAAACAACAACAACAACAAAAACTGCAAAAGGCTGAGAAAGAGTGGAAGACAGAATAGGAAAAAAGAATAAGAGCAAAAAATAAAAACCAGTAACAAACATGGTAAATATTAACATCCCACTGTATCAACCATCTCTGAATGCCAATGGTGTCTCTCTCTCATTATCTCTCTCTCTCTCTCTCTCTCTCTCTCACTCTCACTCTCTCTCTCTTTCTCTCAGAATATATCAATCACACACACACACACACCTATTTATATGGATGCTGGGATGAACCCAGGGCCTTGCATGTGGCTAGGCAGGCAGGTGCTCAACCACCACTAGCTGCACTCTAGCCTTGAATGCTGACTATATAAATGTGCCAATTAAAAGACAAGATATGTCAGAGTGTGCAACCAAAAGCTCAGTCCTTGTCTTTGACACCTATCCAATAACAAAGACAAGGTCTTGAGAAAAAGAAAAAAGAAGGTTTACTGCTTTGCTAGAGAGGAGAAACACAGAGGACTCCTGTCCCAAAGGCTGAGATTCTGTCCATCTGCACAGGAACAGGGGGATTTTATAGAGGTGATTCAGAGAAAATGAAATTAGGAAGGAGAGATCGGGAGAGAAGGTCAAAAGAAGATCAGGGAGAGAAGTTTAGGAAAAAGAAGGTTGGGAAAAAGAAAAAGAAAGCCATGTGACTTTCAAAGCCACAAGGGATATAATCAAAGCATCAAGTAAACGCCTGTTACAAGCAGACCGAAAAACAGTGCCCTGGGTTCAGTCTCAGCACTCAAAAACACAAGAACAAAACCCAACCAATTACATGTTGCCAACAAGAAATCCAGTTTAAATATAAAAATGCAAGATTAGGGCTGGGGCTGGGGCTCAGTGGTAGAGTGCTTGCCTAGCATGTGTGAGGCACTGGGTTCAACCCCCAGCACCACATTAAAAAAATAAACAAAATAAAGTTGAAAAAAATGCATGATTAAAGAAAATGCATGATTAAGGTGAATGGATGGGGAGAGATGTGCCAGACCCTCACTGACCAAAGGAAAGCCAGAGAGGCTCTAGTAATACAGACAGAGGGCACTAAACAGTGACCAGGGGTGGAGACTGTCCACCTGGCAACAATGTCAAGACCCCAGGGCAAAAGCTGAGACCTGTGAGGGCCAGCGGAGGCATTTGCTCTGGCAGCTGGGGACCCAGCATGCTCTCTGGGAACTCAGGTCCAGCAGGCAGGGAATCAGCAAGCACAGCTGAGCTCAAGACCACAGCAATTCAAGGGCCATGGGGCAGCCTAGGATGCCCCCACCCCCTCAGCAGGAAGCCCACTCCCCAGCTCTCCGGAACATACCAGAGACAGCCTCATCAGGAACATAAAGTGCACCTACACAAACTGAAAAGAAGTGGCGCAGCGTGCGCTCTCCAACCACCCTGGGATCAACCAGAAGTCAGCAACATAAGGAGAGCTGGGAAATGCCAGGAGGGATTTTAACCCACTGACTGTTTACAAGGTGGGGGGAGAGGGGGAGCAGGGCAGGTGAAGCACAGGGATGGCCTTCAGGAAGCTGCCACCGTGCCTGGCCTTCAAAGGACAAAGGGAGGATGGTTACCAGGGAGAGGGGACACAAAAAGACTTAGAAGGAAAACGCAGCTCTTCTGGCTCACAGCCAAGGAGATACCTACGTGGAGACCCCAAAGCCTCTGCCAGAGCCTCCTCGAACCAGTGAGTGAAGCTGAGGGCGGGCGTGAGCAGCTGGGGGCTGTGTCTTACACGCCCCCCCCCAGGGCCTGTGTGGGTATTCGAGGTTTGGTGGCCTGTGGTGGAGCCCTTAGGAGGTCTGGTCTGGAGGGGGACATTAGGTCACTGGAGACCCCTCTGGGGCCCTGGCCCTTGCTCTCTGCTTCCTGGACACCATGCACTGAGCAGCTCCCACTGCCACAGGTTCCCGTGATGACATGCTGCCTTCCAGACCCCAACGCCACAGGGCCAATAGGGCACTGAAGCCTGAAGGTGTGAGCAGTAAGCCTCCCCTCTGCAGTCGAGCCCTGGCGTCTGTCGGAGCACCACAGAGCTGACAACCCCGCAGGCAGGCACCGCACACAACTCCACCATCCACGATTCAGCACAGTGACTGTGAACACGTGGGGATTGTTTTAAAGCCACAGCGGGCTGTGAATCCCAGCACTGGGGACACTTAGGAGACCCTGTCTTTAATAAAAAAATACAAAAAAGTGCCCCTTTGGAATGTGGCAAAATGGTACTCAAAAAGAAAGAAAAAAAAAATGGCTCCAAAACAGCAGGCACACACAGAGATGAAGACAGTGTCCATCATGAGGAACTGATATTAAAACAAGAGTCGAAGCCGGGCGCGGTGGCACACACCTGTAATCCCAGCACTTGGGAGGCTGAGGCAGGAGAATCTCGAGAGTTCAAAGCCAGCCTCAGCAATGGCGAGGCACTTACCAACTCAGCTGAGACCCTGTCTCTAATAAAATACAAAAAAAAAAAAAAAAAAAAAAAGGCTGGGGCTGTGGCCCAGTGGTCGAGTGCCCCTGAATTCAATCCCTGATACCAAAAAAAAAAACCCGAGCAGATCTTGGACTGCAGACTCCATCACACCTTGCAAGGGCGTGGGGCACTGGGGGCACCAGGCAGTGCTGGTGGTGCTGCAAGGTGGACTGGCACTTGGGACGGCAGCTTGGCACCTCCTTTCACTACTAGCCGTGCTTCTGCCACATGAGCACACTCCCTGGCATTGGAGCTGAAAACACGCCCCCAACAAACCCTGCAGCTTTAACCGTAACTGCACACGACCTTCAGATGGGGGCTTTGGGACAGCGGAATACGAGCTGCCATTCAGCCAGAGGGAGGCCAGCCATGGAGCCACAAAGACAAGCAGGAAACCTAAGTGCACGGCACAAGCACCGTGAAAGAAGCCACACTGTTGTCAAACAAAAGACGCTGGTCTGCTCCTGGCTCTGGCCCCTGGTGGCTGCTGGATGGCCTCAGGAGAGCCAACCATGTGAGGAGAGGGTCGGAGCTCTCAGCCCCAGCTCCCAATGCCAGGGAGGGGGAGAGGCTGAACAGCGGATGACTCAGCCAAGCCTGCGCCGGACAGGTCCACAGAGCCCTGGTCACTGGACACGTGGAGGGCCGGGAGGCAGTGGGCCTGGAGAGGGCTTGGCCGCTCCACGCTCCTTCCTGTGTGTCTTTGCCAGGCACTCTTCCTCTGTACCCTTTTAATACCCTTTATTAGTAAAACACTAAGTGTGAGTGCAACGCTGCCTGAGCTCTGTGAGCCGCTCTAGCAAACACACAGACCCGAGGAGGGGGCTGGACACCCTGACGCACAGGCGCTTGGTCAGAGCACAGTGACAGCTACAGCTTTAGCATCAGAACAGGGGTCAGCCCTCCACCCACAGGGTCTGACGCCATTTCCAGGTCAACAGTGTCAAAACTGAGTTCACTGTAGGACATCCACCTGGTGTCACAGGAGACAGGCGCTGGACGGGACGGCCCAGATTTTGTCGACCAGAGGTGCAGTGTTCTGCACTGAGAGGGAAAGCAGGAAAGACGCTTAGTTTTTTCTTCTATCAAGTGGAAGCCTGGCTGGGAAAACACCACTGGACAACCAACTCGTCGCACTCTGGGAAAGGCAAAACTGTGGAGACGCCAAACCATCAGTGATGGCCACGAGAACACGGGGAGGGAGGGAGGCCCAAGCAGAGCCCAGAGGTCTCTAGGGCAGTGACACCCTTCTGTGACACTGTGCAGATGGACCCACGGCATCACATAGCTGTCCAAACCCGCAGAACACACCCACCAAGAGTGACCCTGGGGCAAACCACGTGGGAGAGCAGGCTCACCATGGTAACAGCGGTGGCACCTGGGGTACTGGTGATGGGGAGGCCATGGGAGTGTGGGGAGCACGGGAAGACGGCCTCTCAATTTCAGTGTGGACCAGAGCACGTCTAAAAAGACAGGACGTTAAGAAATAAGTGGTAGACCAGGGGAAAGGGACAACCTGCCATCAGGACTTTCTGCCAACTTCCAACAATCACCATGTAAAACAGGCTGAGCTGGCAAACAATCAGCAAAGATACACAAAATGTCAACAGCGCAATGACAAGCAGGACTGGCTGGGTAGCACGCAGAATCCCACCAGAGACTGCAGAGACCCTGAGCCCCTCTAGCACCTGAGGCCTCCCACTCAGCACCAGCACAGGGCAGGTGACTAAGCATGTCTGAACGGTGTCAGGAAGGGAAAATGCCATCTACCTGGAAATTAAAACCATACCTCTAAATAAGTCCTTAGGGCTTAGCCAGGCACGGTGGGGCACAGTAGGGCACGCCCGTGCACATCTGGGATCCCAGTGGCTCAGGAGGCTGAGTGGGAAGATCGCAAGTTCAAAGCCAGCCTCAGCAACTTAGCAAGGCCCTAAGCAACTTAGCCAGACTCTGTCTCAAAAAATAAAAAGAGCTGAGGATGTGGCTCAGTGATAGAGCACCCCTGGGTTCAATCCCCAGTGCTATACAAAGTAAATAAATAACTCAATCCGTCCTGGGATTTAAAAAGGGTAAAGTTGAAATTAAAACTGTTCAGAAGTGAATGATGTCAAAATCATGGATGAGGCAAAGATGACACACAGAGGAGAGTTTGTGGCCTCAAGTTCTTAAACCAAAAACAAGCTCAACCACTAAGAAATAAGACAAAAAGGAGCAGAATAAACCTGAAGTAGAATGGAGGGAAGAAGCAATGAGGAAGAAGGCAAGAGTGATGAGCAGGGGCAACTGGAGAGGACCGACAGGCACAGCCAGGAAGGCCCAGCTGGCCCCGCAGCACAGCCACCACACCCCCACAGCGCCTCCCAGCACAGAGCCCTGCGGGGCAGGCGGCAGAGCCCGAGGCCCCCACACAGAGACCCCCTAGGAACCAAGAAGGTGCCGCAGGTCCCCAGGAAAGGAGAGCTTCCCGCAGCCAGGGGAGGGCCCGTCCCTGCTCAGGCCACTCAAACCCTGGGAGCCTCCAGAAGAGAACACAGGAGAACACCTGTACGTGTCAGCATGGGGCAGACTTCTTATGACACAGAACTGTCAACTGTGAAAGAAGGAAAGAAAAACTGTCAACAGATGTAATTGTACTAAACTGCCAGGTGCTCGGCTCACAGAAAGAAAGCAGACACCAGGGCCACATGTGAGAGAAAGTGCCAGCCCCACGTTTAAACCACAAAGGCTTGGCACCAGGGGACAAGAGAAGGAGTACAAACCACTCAGAAAAACACCGTAACTCCAGGGAGGAGCCACAGGGCCCAGAACCACGCTGGCCTCCAGCAGGTGCCAGGACACAGTCTCGGGGGGCTGGAGGAAGGTGTGTTCAAGCCAGAGCGGCTCCCGAGGGCACTCACTTGACTGGCAAAAAAGGAGCCTCGGAACACGAGTCTGGAGACATGCCAACACACAGGACAGGGATGTGGTGGGGAGAAAAGGTCTTCAGGCAGGAAGCAGCAAGCAGCAGGCCACGGCTGCCGCCTGGGGGGGCCTGCACCCAGAGCCAAGTGGCAGGGATACCTAGTCTTAATCCAGGGGCCCCGTGGCTACTGCGCCAACACTGTGGGTTATGGGGACAGAACCCCAGCTTTGCTCCCAGGAGTCAGAACTGTGGAGCACGCTGGGCGGAGGCCATCCACATGATGAGAGCCCCTGGGCGCGAGCCTCTCCTGGGCTTCCCTGGAAGGAGCAGCTCACTGTGCGGCTGGGCTTTCCTGGAGGAGGACAATGCACTCTCCCAGAGCTTCAGAGCCTGCGTGGGGATCCTGCAGCTCCTCCGGGCCTCTGCCCAGCTGGGGGTCCTAGCTATGTCACCGTGACAAACCTCAGACGAGAAGACACTGGCTGCAACGTCTTGAGTCCTTCAGAGAACCCAGAATGTGTGGGCAGCGTTGGGAACCCCGACAATCCCCAGATATGTGTTCCACAACAGCATTCTCCAGGCACGTGGCCTAAATGAACCTACACACGTGCCCCCAGGTACGTGGCCTAAAGGAGCTTACACACGTGCCCCCGAGACAGCACACTCCAACTCTCGGCTCGTGAAGAGATGCTCAGCGTCACCAGTCATTAGTGAAATGCAAACCAAACCACGAGAAGAAGAAACCACCTCCCACCCACTGCATGGCTGTCACCAGGCAGACAGGACAGCAAGCGCTGGCAAGGACACGGGCATCTGTGGCTCTCACCCTGGGCGGGGGAAACAGTGTGGGGGTCCCGGAACACCAAGGCTAGAGTCATCCTGGAGCCAGTGTTCCTCTTCTGGCCATAAGCACAGCTGAACCAAAAGCAGGGTTTCAAACAGACATCTGCACCCTGTGTGCACCTCAGCACCCCCCCAACAGCTGACTGCGCCCACTGACAGGTGAGCGGATGACTGGAACGCGGCCATGAGCTGGAACGCTGCTGAGCGGGAGAAGGGGCTCAGACACACGTGGCAGCACAGAGGGGCCTGGGGAGACACCCTGCTGGGGAGCCCCACCTGGTGGGCGCAACTCCACCTACACGGGGCAGAGACCCTCAGAGGAGGAGGCAGCCGAGGCCAGGGAGGACGGGAGCAGCCTTCAGTGGGACGGAGTTCCAGGCCGGGGAGGGGAGGAGGCTGTGGCAGGGAGAGGGTGCCCAGCACCCCCGTGCACTGAACACGGTCAGACAGGGAATTCTGTTACGTATATTTTACCACATTTAAAAAAAAAAAAAAAAGATTATTAGTAAAACATTTGCTTTATGCCAAAGTTAATCAGAAGGACATTTCATACTGCTTAATGGCATTATATATCAGCAAGATATAACAACCATAAATATTTATGCCCCAAACAATGGAGCATCTACATACATCAAACAAACCCTTCTCGATTTCAAGAATCAAATAGACCACAAGATAACAATACTGGGTGACTTTAACTCTCACTACTGAATAGATCCTTCAAACAAAAACTAAACAAAGATACTACAGAACTAAAAACTACAATTAATAATTTAGATTTAACAGACATGTACAGAGTATTTCATCTATCAATGACTAAATACACTTTCTTCTTAGTAGCACAGGGATCCTGCTCTAAAACAGACCATATCTTAGGTCACAAAGTAACTCTTAGCAAATACAAAAAAACAGAGATAATACCTTGCATTCATCAGATCATAACAAAATGAAATTAGAAATCAACAATAAAATAAATAACAGAAGCTACTCTACCACCTGCAGACTAAATAATATGCTATTGAATAATCAATGGATAGGAGAAGGAATCAGGGATGAAATAAAAAAAATACTTAGAGGTAAATGAGAATAGTGACACAGCATATCAAAACCTCTGGGACACTGTGAAGGCAGTGCTGAGAGGAAAGTTCACTGCGTTGAGATCATTCATTAAAAGGATAGAAAGTCAAAAAATAAATGACCTAACACTATATCTCAAAGCCCTAGAAAAAGAACAAATCAACAACAAAAGCAATAGAAGACAGGAAATAATTAAAATAAGAGCTGAAATCAATGAAATTGAAACAAACAAACAAACAACAAAAATCGATGAAACAAGAAGTTGGTTCTTTGACAAAATAAAATTGAAAAAACCCTTAGCCATACTAATGAAGAGTCAGAAAACTCAAATTACTAAAATTTGTGATGAAAAAGGAAATATATCTGGAGGTGGTGGCACACGCCTGTAATCCCAGCACTTGGGAGGCTGAGGCAGGAGGATCACGAGTTCAAAGACAGCCTCAGCAATGGCGAGGCACTTAGAAACTCAGTGAGACCCTGTCTCTAATAAAATACAAAAAGGGCTGGGGATATGGCCCAGTGGTCGAGTACCCCTGGGTTCAATCCCTGGTACCAAAAAAAAAAAAAAAAAAAAAAAAAAAGAAAAAGGAAATATCACAACAGACACTACAGAAATACAAATGATAATCAGAAACCATTTTAAAAATGTATACTCTAACAAAATAGAAAATCTTGAAGACATTGACAAATTTCTAGAGACATATGACCTACCCAAATTGAATCAGTAGAACATAGAAAATTTAAACAGATAAATTTCAAGCAATGAAATTGAAGTTGCCATCAAAAGCCTACCAACAAAGAAAAGCCCATGACCAGATGGATTCTCAGCCGAGTTCTATAAGACCTTCAAAGAAGTATAAACACCAATACTCCTTGAATTATTCCATGAGCTGGGTGTGGTGGTGCACACACCTGTATTCCCAGCACTTCAGGAGGCTGAGGCAGGAGGATCGCAAGTTCAAAGCCAGCCTCAGCAATGGCGAGGCTCTTGGCAACTCAGTGAGACCCTGTCTTTAAGTAAAATACAAAAAAGGACTGAGGATGTGGCCCAGTGGTCGAGTGCCCTGAGTTCAGTCCCCGGTACAAAAAAAGAAAAAGAAAGAAGAAGAAAAAAGAAAGAAAGAAAAAAGAAAAAAAGAAAGAAAGAAAGAAGGAAAAGGGAGGGAGGGAGGGAGGGAAAGAAAGAAAAAAAGAAAGAAAGAAATTATTCCATGAAATAGAAAAAAAGGGAACCCTTCCAAATTCACTCTATAGGCTAGTATCACCTGATACAACAAGCAGACAAAGACACATCAAGGAAAGAAAACTTCAGACCGATATCCCTGATGAACATAGATGCAAAAATTCTTAATTTGGGAGGCTGAGGCACTTAGCAACTCATTGAGACCCTGTCTCTAATAAAAAAATACAAAAAAGGGCTGGGAATGTGGCCCAGTGGTCCAGTGCCCCTGAGTTCAATCCCCGGTACCACAAAAAAAAAAGAAAAAAAAAATGGCTCCAAAACAGCAGGCACACACGGAGATGAAGACAGTGTCCGTCATGAGGAACTGATATTAAAACAAGAGTCGAAGCCAGGCGCGGTGGCGCAGGCCTGTAATCCCAGCACTTGGGAGGCTGAGGCAGGAGGATCTCGAGTTCAAAGCCAGCCTCAGCAATGGCGAGGCACTTAGCAACTCAGCTACACCCTGTCTCTAATAAAATACAGAAAAGGGCTGGGGATGTGGCCCAGTGGTCGAGTGCCTGAGTTCAATCCCTGATACCAAAAACAAACCCGAGCAGCATCTCGGACTGCAGACTCCATCACACCTTGGCAAGGGCGTGGGGCGCCGGGGCACCAGGCGGTGCTGGCGGGGCTGCAAGGTGGACTGGCACTTGGGACGGCAGCTTGGCACCTCCTTTCACTACTAGCCGTGCTTCTGCGACATGAGCCAGGAAGCACACGCCCCCACCCACCCTGCAGCTTTAAACCCTAACAGCATGCGACCTTCAGGTGGGGCTCTGGGACAGCGGAGACGGCTGCCATTCAGCCAGAGGGAGGCGAGCCCTGGAGCCACAAAAGCATGCAGGAAACCTGAGTGCACAGCACAAGGGAAAGAAGCCCCAGGGCTGGGGCTGCGGCTCAGCGGTAGAGTACACCGCCTAGCACGGGCACGGCCGGGTTCCATCCTCAGCACCACGTACAGATAAAGGCATTGTGTACAACAAATAAATATTAAAAAAAAAAAAAGAAGAAGAAAAGAAGAAGAAGAAGAAGCCACACTGCTGTCAAACAAAAGACGCTGGACTGCTCCTGGCTGCTGACCCCTGGTGGCTGCTGGATGGCCTCAGGAGAGCCCACCATGTGAGGAGAGGGTCCGCGCTCTCAGCCCCAGCTGCCAATGCCAGGAGGGGAGAGGCTGAACAGCGGATGACTCAGCCAAGCCTGTGCTGGACAGGTCCACTGAGCCCTGGTCGCTGGACACGTGAGGGCCGGGAGGCAGTGGGCCTGGAGAGGGCTTGGCCGCCCCACGCTCCTTCCTGTGCCTTCCCCGGGCACGCCTCCTGGCTCTGCAGCCTCTTAATTTCCTTCATTGATAAGCCACTGAGTGTGAGCACAACGCGGCCTGAGCTCTGCGAGCCGCTCCAGCAGACCAACAGAACCCGAGGAGGGGGCGTGGAGACCCTGACTCACAGGCGCTTGGTCAGAGCACAGTGACAGCTACAACTTTAGCATCTGACTGGGGTCAGCCCTCCACCCACAGGGTCTGACGCCATCTCCAGGTTGACAGTGTCAAAACTGAGTTCCCTGTAGGACACCCACCTGGTGTCACTGGAGACGGGTGTGTGCGCGTGGGGGGGGGGGGGACAGGGACGGGACGGTGGCCAGATTTTGTCGTCCAGAGGTACAGTTCTGCACTGAGAGGGAAAGTAGGAAAGATGCTTGGTTTTTTCTTCTATCAAATGGAAGCCCGGCTGGGAAAACACCACTGGACAACCAACTCGTCGCACTCTGGGAAAGGCAAAACTATGGAGACGCCAAACCATCAGTGATGGCCACGAGAACACGGGGAGGGAGGGAGGCCCAGGCGAGCCCAGAGGTCTCTAGGGCAGTGACACCCTTCTGTGACACTGTGCAGATGGATGCAGGCATCACATAGCTGTCCACAACCCGCAGAACACACCCACCAAGAGTGACCCTGGGGCACACCACGTGGGAGAGCAGGCTCACCGTGGTAACAGCGGTGGCACCTGGGTGCTGGGGATGGGGAGGCCATGGGAGGGCGGGGGAGCACGGGAAGACGGCCTCTCAATTCCAGTGTGGACCAGAGCACGTCTAACAAGACAGGACGTTAAGAAATAAGTGGCAGACCAGGGGAAACGGCCAGTCCGCCATCAGGGACTTTCCACTAACTTCCAGCAATCATCATAAAAACAGGCTGAGCTGGCAAACAAGTCAGCAAAGATATGCAAAATGTCAACAGCGCAATGACAAGCAGGACTGGCTGGGTAGCACACAGAATCCCACCAGAGACTGGAGAGACCCTGAGCCCCTCGAGCACTGAGGCCTCCCGCTCAGCGCCAGCACAGGGCGGGTGACTAAGCATGTCTGATGGTGTCAGGGGAGGGGAAAATGCCATCTACCTGGAAATTAAAACCATACCTCTAAATAAGTCCTTAGGGCTTAGCCGGGCACGGTGGGGCACAGGAGGGCACGCCCGCGCACATCTGGGATCCCAGTGGCTCAGGAGGCTGAGTAGGAAGATCTCAAGTTCAAAGCCAGCCTCAGCAACTTAGCAAGGCCCTAAGCAACTCAGCCAGACTCTGTCTTCAAAAAATAAAAAGGGCTGGGGATGTGGCTCAGTGATAGAGCACCCCTGGGGGGGGGGGGGGGGGGGTTCAAGCCCCAGTTCTATACAAAGTAAATAAAGAACTCAATCCATCCTGGGATTTAAAAAAGGCAAGGTTGAAATTAAAACTGTTCAGAAGTGAATGATGTCAAAATCATGGATGAGGCAAAGATGACACACAGAGGAGAGTTTGTGGCCTCAAGTTCTTAAACCAAAAATGAGCTCAACCACTAAGAAACAAGACAAAAAGGAGCAGAATAAACCTCAAGTAAAGTGGAGGGAGAAGCAATGAGGAAGAAGGCAAGAGTGAGAGCAGGGCAGACTGGAGAGGCCGACAGGCACGGCCCGGCAGGCCCAGCTGGCCCCGCAGCCCAGCCACCACACCCCCACAGCGCCTCCCAGCAGAGCCCTGCGGGGCAGGCGGCAGAGCCCGAGGCCCCCACACAGAGACCCCCAGGAACCAAGAAGGTGCCGCAGGTCCCCAGGAAAAGAGGCCTCCCACAGCCAGGGGAGGGCCCGTCCCTGCTCAGGCCACTCAAACCCCGGGAGCCTCCAGAAGAGAGCACAGGAGAACACCTTCGCGTGTCAGCGTGGGACAGACTTCTTTTCTTTTCTTTTTTTTTTTTTTTTTGTGGTACCGGGGATTGAACTCAGGGGCCCTCGACCACTGGGTCACATCCCCAGACCTTTTTTTGTATTTTATTAGAGACAGGGTCTCACTGAGTTGCTAAGTGCCTCACCATTGCTGAGGCTGGCTTTGAACTCGCGATCCTCCTGCCTCAGCCTCCCAAAGTGCTGGGATGACAGGCGTGCGCCACCGCGCCCGGCTAGGGACAGACTTCTTATGACACAGAACTGTCAACTGTGAAGGAAAGAAAGAAGAGATGTCATTGTACTAAACTGCGGGTGCTCGGCTCACAGAAAGAGAGCAGACACCAGGGCCACATGTGAGAGAAAGTGCCAGCCCCACGTTTAGACCACAAAGGCTTGGCACCAGGGGACAAGAGAAGGTGTACAAGCCACTCAGAAAAACACCGCAACTCCAGGGAGGAGCCGCAGGGGCCCAGAACCACGCTGGCCTCCAGCAGGTGCCAGGACACAGTCTCGGGGGGCTGGAGGAAGGTGTGTGCAAGCCAGAGCGGCTCCCGCTGGGCACGCACTTGACTGGCAAAGGAAGGAGCCTCGGAACACGAGTCTGGAGACATGCCAACACACAGGACAGGGATGTGGTGGGGAGAAAAAGATCTTCAGGCAGGAAGCAGCAAGCAGCAGGCCACGGCTGCTGCCCTGAGGGGGCCTGCACCCAGAGCCAAGCGGCAGGGATACCTAGTCTTACCGCAGGGGCCCCGTGGCTACTGCGCCAACACTGGGTTATGGGGACAGAACCCCAGCTTTGCTCCCAGGAGTCAGAACTGTGGAGCACGCTGGGCGGAGGCCATCCACATGATGAGAGCCCCTGGGCGCGAGCCTCTCCTGGGCTTCCCTGGAAGGAACAGCTCACTGTGCGGCTGGGCTTCCTGGAGGAGGACAATGCACTCTGCCCAGAGCTTCAGAGCCTGCGTGGGGATCCTGCAGCTCCTCCGGGCCTCTGTCCAGCTGGGGGTCCTAGCTATGTCACTGTGACAAGCCTCAGATGAGAAGACACTGGCTGCAAGTCCTGAGTCCTCAGAGAACCCAGAATGTGGGGGCAGCGTTGGGAACCCTGACAATCCCCAGATATGTGTTCCACAACAGCATTCCCCAGGTACGTGGCCTAAATGAGCTCACACACGTGCCCCCGGAGACAGCACACTCCAACTCTGGGCTCGTGAAGAGATGCTCAGCGTCACCGGTCACTAGTGAAATGCAAACCAAACCACAGGAAGAAACCACCTCCCACCCACTGCATGGCTGTACCAGGTAGACAGGACAGCAAGCGCTGGCAAGGACGTGGGCATCTGTGGCTCTCCCACCTGGGCGGGGGAAACAGTGAGGGGTCCCGGAACACCAAGGCTAGAGTCATCCTGGGGCCAGTGTTCCTCTTCTGGCCATAAGCACAGCAGGAACCAAAAGCAGGGCTTTCAAACAGGTATCTGCACCCTGTGTGCACCGCGGCACCCCCAGCACAGTGACCGCGCCCACTGACAGGTGAGCGGACGACTGGGACGCGGCCATGAGCTGGAACGTTGCTGAGCGGGAGAAGGAGCTCAGACACAGGCGGCAGCACAGAGGGGCCTGGGACACCCTGCCACCCTCAGGTGGAGCCCACCTACACGGGGCACCCTCAGAGGAGGAGGAGGCAGCCGAGGCCAGGGAGGGCGGGAGCAGCCTTCAGTGGGGGAGTTCGGAGTTCCAGGCCGGGGCAACGTGAGGCACCCACCGCAAAGAGGTGAGGCTGTGGCAGGGGCCAGTGTGCCCAGCACCCCCGGGCACCAAACACGGCCAGACAGGGGATTCTGTTACGTATATTTTTACCACATTAGAAAAAAAAAAAAAAAAGATTATTAGTAGGACAATTGCTTTATGCCAAAGTTAATCAGAAGGGACAAAGAAGGACATTTTCATACTGCTTAATGGCATTATATATCAGCAAGATATAACAACCATAAGTATTTATGCCCCAAACAATGGAGCATCTACGTACATCAAACAAACCCTTCTCGATTTCAAGAATCAAACAGACCACAAGATAACAATACTGGGTGACTTTAGCTCTCGCTACTGAATAGATCCTTCAAACAAAAACTAAACAAAGAAACTACAGAACTAAAAAATACAATTCATTTAATTTAACAGACATGTACAGAGTATTTCATCCATCAATGACTGAATAAACTTTCTTCTTAGTAGCTCAGGGATCCTTCTCTAAAACAGACCATATCTTAGGCCACAAAGTAACTCTTAGCAAATACAAAAAAACAGAGATAATACCTTGCATTCATCAGATCATAACGGCATGAAATTAGAAATCAACAATAAAATAAATAACAGAAGCTACTCTACCACCTGCAGACTTAAATAGTATGCTACTGAATAATCAATGGATAGGAGAAGGAATCAGGGATGAAATAAAAAAAATACTTAGAGGTAAATGAGAATAGTGACACAGCATATCAAAACCTCTGGGACACTGTGAAGGCAGTGCTGAGAGGAAAGTTCACTGCGTTGAGATCATTCATTAAAAGGATAGAAAGTCACAAAATAAATGACCTAACACTACATCTCAAAGCCCTAGAAAAAGAACAAATCAACAACAAAAGCAGTAGAAGACAGGAAGTAATTAAAATCGGAGCTGAAATCAATGAAATTGAAACAAACACAAAAATCGATGAAACAAGAAGTTGGTTCTTTGAAAAAATAAAATTAATAAACCCTTAGCCATACTAATGAAGAGTCAGAAAACTCAAATTACTAAAATTTGTGATGAAAAAGAAAATATCAGCCAGGCGTGGTGGCACACGCCTGTAACCCAGCACTTGGGAGGCTGAGGCAGGAGGATCGCAAGTTCAAAGCCAGCCTCAGCAACGGTGAGGCACTTAGCAACTCAGTGAGACCCTGTCTCTAATAAAATACAAAAAAGGGCTGGGTATATGGCCCAGTGGTCGAGTACCCCTGGGTTCAATCCCTGGTACCCCTAAAAAAAAAAAAAAAAAAAAAAAAAGGAAATATCACAACAGACACTACAGAAATACAAATGATAATCAGAAACCATTTTGAAAACGTATACTCTAGAAAATCTTGAAGACATTGACAAATTTCTAGAGACATATGACCTACCCAAATTGAATCAGTAGAACATAGAAAATTTAAACAGATAAATTTCAAGCAATAAAATTGAAGTTGCCATCAAAAGCCTACCAACAAAGAAAAGCCTAGGACCAGATGGATTCTCAGCCGAGTTCTACAAGACCTTCAAAGAAGAATAAACACCAATACTCCTTGAATTATTCCATGAGCTGGGTGTGGTGGTGCACACACCTGTATTCCCAGCACTTCAGAGGCTGAGGCAGGAGGATCGTGAATTCAAAGCCAGCCTCAGCAATGGCGAGGCATTTAGCAACTCAGTGAGACCCTGTCTTTAAATAAAATACAAAAAAAGGGCTGGGGATGTGGCCCAGTGGTTGAATGCCCCTGAGTTCAATCCCCGGTACCAAAAAAAAAAAAAAAAAAGAAAGAAAGAAGGAAGGAAGGAAGGAAACGAAAAAAAAAATTCCATGAAATAGAAAAAAAGGGAACCCTTCCAAATTCATTCTATAGGCTAGTATCACGCTGATACCACAACCAGACAAAGACACATCAAGGAAAGAAAACTTCAGACCAATATCCCTGATGAACATAGATGCAAAAATTCTTTGTTTTTTTTTTTTTTTTTTTGGTACCAGGGATTGAACTCAACCACTGGGCCACATCCCCAGCTCTTTTTTATATTTTTATTAGAGACAGGGTCTCACTGAGTTGCTAAGTGCCTCACCATTGCTGAGGCTGGCTTTGAACTTGTGATCCTCCTGCCTCAGCCTCCCAAGTGCTGGGATTACAGGCATGTGCCACTGCGCCCGGCTAAAAAATTCTTAAAAAAAAGATAGTGTAAGCCGGGCGGGGGTGGTGCACGCCTGTAATCCCAGCACTTTGGGAGGCTGAGTCAGGAGGATCGCGAGTTCAAAGCCAGCCTCAGCAGTGGCGAGGCACTTAGCAACTCAGTGAGACCCTGTCTCTAATAAAATACAAAAAAGGGCTGGGGATGTGGCCCAGTGGTCTAGTGCCGCTGAGTTCAATCCCCGGTACCAAAAAAAAAAAAAAAAAAAAAGATAGTGTGCACTGTTGAGTGGGGCTCATCCCAGGGATGCTAGGATGGTTCAACCTATGGAAACCAATAAATGTGATTCACCACATCAATAGATTTAAAGACAAGAATCACAACCAATGATTATCTCAATAGATGCAGAAAAAGCATTTGAGAAAATAGAGCATCCATTCATGATCAAAACACTAGAAAAAGTAGGGATAGTAGGAATATACTAATACTGTAAAAGCTATATACACTAAACCCAAAGCCAGTATCATTCTAAATGGGGAAAAATTGAAAGCATTCCCTCTAAAAACTGGAACAAGACAGGGATGTTCTCTTTCACCATTTCTTTTTTTGTGTGTGTGTGGTATGGGGATTGAACTCAGGGGTACTCGACCACTGGGTCACATCCCCAGCCCTTTTTTGTATTTTTTTATTAGAGACAGGGTCTCACTGAGTTGCTAAGTACCTCGCCTTTGCTGAGGTTGGCTTTGAACTCGCGATCCTCCTGCCTCAGCCTCCCAAGTGCTGGGATTACAGGTGTGCGCCACCGTGCCCGGCTCTCTTTCACTGCTTCTATTCAACGTAGTCCAGGAAACTCTAGCAAGCAATTAGACAGAAGAAAGAAATTAAAGGACTATGAATAGGAAAAGAAGAATTCAAATTATCCCTATTTGCTGACGACATGATTCTATATTTAGAAAACCCAAAAACTCCACCAGAAAACTTCTAGAACTCATAAGTGAATTTGTCAAAGTAGCAGGACATAAAATTAACATCCACGAATCAACTGTGTCCCTATACATCAGTGACAAATCAACTGAAAGAGAAATTTAGGAGAACTATCCCACCCACAATAGTCTCAAAGAAAATAAAATATTTGGGAACCAATCTAACAAAAGGGTGAAAGACCTCTACACTGAAAACTACAGAACACTAAAAAAAGAAATTGAAGAAGACCTTAGAAGATGGAAAGATCTCCCATGTTCTTGGGTAGGCAAATTAATATTGTCAAAATAGTCATGATACCAAAAGCGCTATACAGATTTAATGCAATGCCTATTAAGGTCCTGATGATGTTCTTCATAGAACTAGAAAAAGCGGGCGCGGTCATGAAATTCATTTGGAAAAATAAGAAGGCCCAAAATAGCCCAAGCAATCCTTAGCAAGAAGAGTGAAGCAGGTGGTTCACAACACCAGAACTTAGACCATACTACAGAAGAGTATGGCATCAGTAACAAAAAGAGAAGATCTTGGCACCAAAACAGACATGAATACCAGTGATGCAGAACAGAAGACACAGAGACAAACCCACATAGATGTGGTTATCACATCCTAGGCAAAGGTGCCATAAACGTACGTTGGAGAAAAGATAAGTGTCTTCAAAAAATGGTGCTGGGAAAACTGGAAATCCACATGTAGCAAAATGAAAGTAGACTGCTATATCTCACCCTGCACAAAACTCAACTCAGAGTGGATCAAGGACCTAGACATTAGATCAGAGACACTGTGCCTACCAGAAGAAAAAGTAGGCCCAAATCTCCATCTTGTTGGCTTGGGAACCAAATTCCTCAAATAAGACTCCTAAAGTGCAAGAAGTAAGATCAAGAATCAATAAATGGGGCTGGGGTTATAGCTCAGTTGGTAGAGCGCTTGCCTAGCATGTGTGAGGCACTGAGTTGGATCCACAGTACCACATAAAATAAAATAAAAGTACTGTGTCCATCTACTATAAAAATATTTTAAAAAAAGAATCAGCAAATGGAATGGCATAAAACTAAAAACCTTCTTCACAGCAAAGGAAACAATCAGGAACATGAAGAGAGAGCCTACAGAATGGGAGAAAATCTCTGGGTGCGGTGGCGCACGCCTGTAATCCCAGCACTTAGGAGGCTGAGGCAGGAGGATCGCGAGTTCAAAGCCAGCCTCAGCAATGGCGAGGCATTTAGCAACTCAGTGAGACCCTGTCTCTAATAAAATACAAAAAAGGGCTGGGGATGTGGCCCAGTGGTCGAGGGCCCGTGAGTTCAATCCCCAGTACCAAAAAAAAAAAAAAAAAAAAAAAAAAAAAAAAAGAATGGGAGAAAATCTTTGCCACCTGCACCTCAGACAGAGCATTAATCTCTAGGATATATAAAGAACTCAAAAAACTTAACACCAAGAAAACCAAATAACCCAATTGATAAATGGGTAAACTAAACAGACACGTCACAGAATACAATTGGTCAACAAATAAACAAATATTTGAAAAAAATGTTCAACGCAATTAGAAATGCAAATTAAAACTAGACAGATTCCACCTCACTCCAATCAGAACAGCAATTTCAAGAATATAAGTAACAGTAAATGTTGGTGAGGATGTGGGGGGAAAAGGTACACTCATACATTGCTGGTGGGACTGCAAATTGGAAAGCAGTATGGAGATTCTTGAAGGAGTCCCAATTAGGGAGATGGCTATTGCGGTCAGCTGGAAGCCATAAGTTCCACCTGATAATAAGTATGTATGTGACGCACCTGTAAATGCACGTGAGGCACCCGCAAAGCTAAAGATATATAACCGGGTGAAAGCGGTCGGAGAGGAGAAGAATGAATTCATTCAGTCAGTCATGCAGTCACTCGGTCGGAAGAAGAGTTCGGGTCGGAGAAGAAGAAAAGAATCAGAGCGGCCAGAACGTAGGCAGAGCGGTTACAGAAGAGAAACCAGATAGAAGAAGTAATTCCTGGTCAGAGTCAAGCCGAGGCTCCCGAGGAAGAAAGAAGAAAGAAGAAAGAAGCTCTAAAAGCTAAGCTCTCTCTCTCTCTAAAGAAGAAATCTCTCTTTTTCAAGCTCTCTCTCTTTCTAAGCTCTAAGAAGATGAAGAAGAAAAAGCTCTATCTTTCTCTCTAAGCTCTAAGAAGAAGAAGAAGAAGCTATCTCTAATCTTTCTCTCTAAGCTCTTTCTAAGAAGAAGAAAAAATCTTTCTTTCTCTCTCTAAGCTCTCTCTAAGAAAGTAGAGGTAAAAGTAGTAATAGCTTTACTCTGCCTCCGAGAGTTTTCCTCCCGCGGCGTTTGTGGCTGGCCACGACAGGCAGCTTACAGATTCTTCAGAAAACTTGGAATGGAACTACCATCTAACCCAGTTAGCACACTCCTTGGCTTATACCCAAAGGATTTAAAAATCAGCATATTATAGTGATGCGGCCAAATCAATGTTTATAGCAGCTCAATTCACAATAGCTAAGCTATGGAACCAAACTAGGTGCCCTTCAATAGATGGATGGATAAAAAATAAAAAATGTACATACACACGATGGAACACTACTCAGCCATAAGGAAGAATGAACTTATGGCATTTGCCAGCGAATGGATGAAACTGCAGACTATCATGCTAAGTGAAATAAGCCAATCCCAAAAAACTAAAGGCCTAATATCCTCTCTGATATGTGGATGCTAACTCACAATAAGGGGGTGTGGCGCAGATAGAAGTCCACTGAACTAGACAAAGGGGAATGAAGGAAGGGGGATGGGAATAGGAAAGACAGTAGAATGAATTGAACATCACTTTCCTGTGTCCTTGCACGAATACACAACCAGTGAAATTCCACATCATGTACAACCACGAGAATGGGAAGTTATACTCCATGTGTATATCATATGTCAAAATATTCTCTACCGTCATATACAACTGAAAAAAAGAAGTTTTATAGCCGGGCGTGGTGGTGCACGCCTGTAATCCCAGCACTTGGGAGGCTGAGGCAGGAGGACTGCGAGTTCAAAGCCAGCCTCAGCAATGGCGAGGCACTTAGAGACAGGGTCTCACTGAGTTGCTAATAAAAATACAAAAAGGGCTGGGGATATGGCCCAATGGTCGAGAACCTCTGAGTTCAATCTCTGGTACGTTGGTGACAAGGAAACTCGAGCACAGGTCTCAGAAGCCTGGGCCAGCAGCTCAGCCCAACAGCCCTGGAGGAGTGACAGTGACCAACATGGGTCCATCCAGACATGACTCAAGTGGAAGCATGCGGCCGGAAGGTGAGGCACGTAGGGTCCATTTTCATACAGCTCAGAAACAAGTACACCCAGCGATCTGTGGGAACACAGGGGAAACTAAAAACTGTGAGTGGACGGCAGACGTGGACTTCAGGCCCCGGGTCTCTGCGGCCGGGCGTGGGAGACGGCTGTGAGGGTTGGCAGTGCCGTGGTCCGGAGCTGGGGTGGGCTCTTGCCAGAGCCTCTCCGTTACTACTGCCTGCCCTCGCCAGGCTCCAGCTCGCTCCTCGTTCCCAGAGCTCATGGGCGGCCAGCAGAGGGCGCTGGCAGAAAGGAGAAGCGAGGGACAGGAGCAGGAGGATGGGGCACCCTGTGTGTCCAGCGCCCTCCCTCCTGTCTGAAGGGGTCTTCCCAGCAGCAGCAGACCTGCCCAGTGCCCAGGCCCAGCCCCACAGGTTCTCACCCACTGGACCTGGCCCTGGGAAAGTCCACTGGGTGATGCCCTCAGAAGGCGGCTCCCCTGCGTTCCCGGTGGGCATGGAGGGAGCAAGTGTCAGAGGAGCGACAGGGCAGGGCTTGCTCCAGGCGCTCCCTGCTCTGCACCTAGGAGATGGGGCAGGAGGGCACGGGATCCGACCCTAAGACGCAGACTGGCCCAGCGCAGAGCATCTCAAGGCAGAGCTGGCAGGACCCGGGAAGCGCTCACCTCCGCACGGCTGTCGATCTCCTCCCTGCAGAGGCTGGCGTGCACGGCCTGCTCAAGCGGCTCTGTGGCCAGCTGCACTGTGTGCTGGATTCGCTCAAGCATCTGCCGCTTGCCGGGATCTGTGGTCTCACTTAACTTTACTGAAAATGGCTACAGAGAAAGGGGCACATCAGCATTGACGAGACCATGCTGAAACCTGGGCTCCTAGAGCTGATCCAGGGCACAGGAGACCAGTGTTCCCCGCTGGCCAAGGTGCTGGAGAAGTCTGCAGGGGGCCCGGAGGCCTGGCCCTCAGCGGAGGCAGGCCTAGCACTGGCCTCCTTCCACGGGACTGGGTGGGACCCTTCGCTGCTCTGTGTCTCAGCTGCCCACGTGTGAAAGGGGCTGAGAGCAGTAGCTCTAGGCTGCGGGGGGCTAAGCAAGAGCACACTCGGGGCCCGGAGAAGCCAGCAGCCCTCTCCATCTCAAAAGCCACCACGGCCCAGCAGGCCCCAGCCCCGTCAGCCTGACAGCTAGGCCCCAATTCATAACTTCTTCTCCTTTCAGAGATAAAATGCCACAGACATGCCAGTAATTATCACTCAAATTACTAGGGATTCCTGGTAGTTATTAAAGCAAATAAAATGACTTACTCTTGTCATATTATGTGATACAAAGAACTACGTGCTTATAATATGCTTATTCAGAATTAAATTATCAAGCTGGAGAAACACTAATTTCAGTCGTTTTGAATATTCACAGTATTGTGAATACAGCAGATCTCAGCTTCAGCAGAGCTTCTGCATTGGGGCAGAGGTGGCAGGCTGCTCACGACCTCAGCTGTGAAGCTGGACAGCAATGCTGCTCCGTCTTCTCAGGAGCAAGCATGGTCAGCGGCACTGTGCCGCCTTAGGTTTTCCTGGAAGCAGGAAAGCCACCTGCCCTAGGCTCCGTGCCCACGCATCTGTCCTGCTCCCTTTCTCACAGGCCAGAGGCCACCCACACCAAGACTCCAGTACCCCGGACAAAATGGCTGTGCACTGCTGGGAAGGTCTGTGGAGACAGACTGCACTTCGGGGACAATGACCTACAGAGGGTCCCAGGGCCATGAGAGGGAGGCAGGGCAACACCCAGAGCAGAAGAGGGCTCACCTTCAGAGCAGCACGAACGTCCTCCAGGAGCTGGGTGGCTGGTGGTCTCCGCTCCCGATACTGTGCAAACAAGTGGTTCTGCCGGGCCCTCCTGATGATCTGCAGGGGAGGCAGGTGTGCTCGGAGCCTGCTCCCGTCCCCGTGCAGAAGGCTGCTCCCCCACTGAGGAGGTGGGGCTGGTGGGTAAGCACCATGGGACCCCAACACCACCCTCAATCTGCTACTTGCTGAGCAGAAGTGGTGAACTTCCGGATGCCTGAGGAACAGGCCCTGGGGTCCCACTCCCCCCAGAGCCAGATACAGAGTAGGCTCCCTCCCGCAGAGCACCAGGGACAGACACATTCAACCTGGCCCCTGAAGGTGCAGGGGTCTAGTGGCATCTACACATAGGTAAATGTCTGCACATTTGCATGAACTAGTATCAATTTGTTGAGGGGATTCAAGCAAGGTTCATTCAGCCACTCCTAGCTAGCTCAAACCGACGCCATGCTACTTGGGGATCCACAGTTCCGTCTCCTCGGGTGGCATCCGTGTGAGTATGATTGGTCCGGAACACTCCCCTACCTTGTCATCAATGTCCGTGATGTTCATGCAGTAGAAGACGTCGTACTGAAAGTAACCCTTCAACACTCTCCTCAGGATGTCGAAAGAGATGTAGGACCTGCGCAGTGAGCACACGCTTCCCCTCAGCACGCGCTGCACGTTAGCCCGGCACTGCAGGAACATGCACAGGCCGAGCAGCCCTGAACTGAAAATCCAAAATGCCCCCAAACCCAAAGTCCTCATGAGGTGCATCCTAATGACGTCACGAGGGAAAGGCCCACACCATGAAACTGTTTCACGCACAAAACTGCAAAAAAATATTGCATAGAGTTATCTTCAAGTTATATGTATAAGGTGTACATGAAATAAATTTCACGCTTAGACTTGGCTCCTATCCCCAAGATAGCTCATGACATACATGCAGATGCTCCAAAATCCGAAATAAAAAATGTTCTGGTTCCAAGCACTTCAGAAAGGGAAATTTAACCTGAGTAAGTGAAAGGGTTCTGGGCCTCTACCCCAACAGCCACGTATTCTCCTCAAGCCACACCTGTGAGCAGGTCAGGGTCACAGGCAACTTGGCCTCAAGTCTAGTGTCATGGAAACCCTGCACAGGGGGTCTGCAGAGCTGGAGGGATGAGGAAAACACGAAGGGGGTGTTGGAGTGGAGTCCAGGACAGCGACCGGGCTGGGGACACTGCCCCTCGGGGTCAGCCCTCCCACTAAGCATGCTTGCTGATCAAAAATCCAACCTTTTCTGAACGCTCCTGCCATGGCCTGGGCAGAGCCTGTTGGGCCAGCAGCAGCCCTGCCTTCTCCTCCAAGCCTCGGGCTCCCAGTAGCAGCTGGCAGGTGACTCGCCCCCTTCCTGTTCTGCTCAAGGACGCCTGCTGCAACCCTGGGTTCTGAGGGTATGCCAGCGCCTGGCCTGGCTGTGAATGACCTCAAGCCCCTGTGCCTACTCAGGGTAACCCACACCCTGAAGCCAGCAGGCAGGCTTCCACAGTCACGTGTGCCATGTCTAGGTTTCAGAGCACACCCTGCCCCCAGGTTACACAGGCCACAGCACAGGAAGTAACCCAAAGAGGCTGAACCTGGACTAAGGGAACTCTGGAGCCCAGCATGGTAAACAGGAAAGTTTCCCTTGACTGGGGCACAGGGCCATCCCAGCCCACACACACACACACACACACACACACACACACACACACACCACACCACCTGACCCCTCTTCACCTTGTTCCGGGTGAGGCTATTGTACAGGCAGAGCCTACACGGCTCAGTCCCAGCTGGAGGGGCCCACTGAGGCTGCACTCACCGGCCTTTACCTGGGGGGCAGAAGAGCAGACAGATCACACAGCAGCACCCAAAAACACAGGTCGTCCTACACTTCAAGATTTGATTTCGACCATGAAACTGCTTTTCAATGAAACTACACTAAGCAATACAAATCTTCTTAGCTTTGTTCCCATGCTGCACGAGTCCCAGTGACAACCTGAGCCCCACCGTGAACCCAGAATGCCGCACGTCCTGCTGTTCACCACATAAGTGGTGTCCACGGCCTGTGGGTCAGGCAGGGCATGGGGTTGCCTGACCCTGCATGCTGCCTGATCGTCCAGGGCTATGCTGTTGCCACCCAGGCTGTCCCCATCTCCAGGATCCCTCATCTGGGCAAAATGAAAGTTGATGGATGTGTTGTGGAACACAGGGCACCCAGCCTCCAGCCTCTCCTTATGGCCATGGCAGGTCAGGGAGAAGGCCTCTGCCCCTCTGCATCTGTGCTCGGGCAGCAAGTGGCTAGCTGCCAGTGCCGACCCTGCTGCTGAGCATGCTCCAGCCTCACGCACAGCCCTGTGTCCCAACCCTGCCCCCAGGCTGCCCTCGCTGGCCCAGGCAGTCCCCACAGTCCAGTCCCTTTCTGCCAGGCAGTCCATGTTCTCCTGCCTGCTCCTGCCACCACATGGCACAGCCCTCCTTGATGCCTGCCCTGGGCCTGGGGTTCCTTCCCACTAAGGCAGATGGCTTCTCGCCTGGAAAGAGGCTGTTCTTGCTGTGCGTGTCTGAAAACCTGAGGAGGCGTCAGGAGAGACTGCAAGGCAATTCCTGGCACCCCACACCTCAGCCCTGTGCAGCTGACCACTTTCTAGCCCCCCAAGGCTGGCTCTGGCACCCTGCTCTGCAGCATCTGCCCACTCCTCAGGGGAGACCCGCTTTTCACCTCAGCCTGCCCAGAGCCAGGCCCTTGCTAGCCCTCCCGTGCACACCTGGCCCCAGGCAGGGCCTTGCTCTCGCTCACCTCCCCTGAGCTGCAGAGAAGCCCCTCAGGATGGAAGGTCACAGTCCACCCTTCCAGGCTGCACTGGGTGATTCATTTCCTGTCCCCCGCCAGCCTCCTTGTGGGGGTTTGTCATGGGAAGAGGGTGCATCTGCTCATAGGCAAGACCCTGCACAGGCCCCACTCAAGGGTCAAATGTAGTCATCTCCAGGTCCCTACCCCTGCCAGGGCCACGCCAGCCAAGACAGAGGACTGGTGACCAACAGGGGGGGGGCTGCTGCACACTGTGGAGAGGTGGAGGGAGGCCACAGACATGCAGGTAAGCAGGAGCCCTTGCCCAGCTGACTCCCGGCACAGTCACTGGTGGCCACAGACTCCTGTCGCGGGACATCTCCAATGCTTAATCAAACATCGAGTGCTCACTGAGGTCCAGCACTGTCTAAGGTTCACCTTAAATGCATCAAATGCCCTGGAAGGAAAATCTCACTCCTTGATCTCATGTTCAATTGCCACTTTGCGATTCTGCCACTCTCCTTCCTCACTGAGAGCCAGGAATTTCCACACCAGGCATGCCGCTGTCTGCAATGACCCAGGACAGGGCCAAGGGCAGGTGCACTGGGCGTGGAAGGCTGCTCTGGATGACCTGCGGCAGCCAGGCCCGGGCCATCCTCCAGCCTCCAGCTCCCTTCAGGGCTGCCACTGCCCCACAGCTGGGGAGAAGGTTCAAGGATTTGGCAGAAACAAATACGATTTGCAGAAGGGAAGCCTGGGAGAAGTTATACTACAGCCCGCTTTTCACAGCTCTCCCTCCGCCCAAGTCAACGGCTCGCATTCAGCGAGCGTCTTGGACCCCTGACTAGTGCTCCACAACCTGGTGGTCCTCATCAGTGTCCTCACCACCTCCCCAAGGGGGCTGTCAGCTCCTGTCTGGGTTCTGAGACAGTGAACATGCTTCCACTTACTCCACACACAGAGCCAGCCCCACCTGGCACGTCTGCACACACACTGCCCCCACCCAACAGCACCAGTGACAACAGCCTTGGAAAGTGGACCTGGGGTGACTAAAGGTGAAAGGACAGGAAGCCACCAGGAAACACTACCCCTGGGCAGAAGCTGGCATTGGCAGAAGGCCCTGCAAGGAGCTCACCCAGAGGAACCATCATGAGGTGGAGGGTTGGTCTCCCTCCTGGGGGAGAGCCCAATGCTGAACCTGCATCTTCTAAGGAGGCCTTGGCTGTCACCAGACCTGTGCCCTTCTTCAGTGAAGCCTACGGGTGACCTCCCTGGGAGCTGGGAGAGGCGGGGCTGCATGAGGGGAGCCCAGCTCCGAGTGGGGGCTCATCCAGAAAATCCAAAGCCCTGGGACTGAACAGGGCTCTGCGCTGGAGCCACAGAGAGGAGGCTGGCGAGGTGGGAAGCGGACAGGAAGGGGCTGCAACCGTGACCTTCTGAGTCTGAGAGGACCCTCCAGCTGCTGAGGCCCTCAGCCTTGGGGAAAGGCTGGGGAAGGTACCCCGAAAGCCAGATGTGGGCACGTTTAAAGCATGGAATGGCCCATGGGGGCGGGCTTAGGAGAGTGCTGGAAGGAAAGGTGGGCAGGTCCCAGGGAGCAGGGTCAGAAGAAGGGAGTACACCATCCAGGGAGAGGACTTCAGAGGAGCCTGGGACAGGGCAGCTGCTCTGGTTCTCACAGCTGGTCTCCCAGAAGTCTGGGGCCTGCCCCAAACCACTGGACAGCAAACGGCAGCCCTCAGTTCCAGCCCCACCTTTGCCTTCAGCCCTGGCTCACGGCATGCTCTGCTCAAGGGTGGGCCAACCTAACACACGTCCTTCCTGGGCATGTGCTCCAGACAGCCTCACAGGCAGTCTCAGCAGACACAGAACAGGCAGGACAATGCTGTCAGTGCTGTCCACAGTCCACCCTCCACTCACCCCAGTCCCTCTGGGAGCAGCCTCGCTGGGCAGGGTGTGACTCTGCAGTGAGCTGCCTGCCCTCAGTGGGTCTTAAGACCTTGGAGGAGCACAGCCCTCCTCTCCTTCCTGGCTAGATGGTGGTGTGTGCTAGCAAGGCCTGCCCTCCCAGTGGCAGATCCTTCCAATCTCACCCCCTCCAGGCTATGCTTCGGAAGCTGGGGCATGGCAGGGTAACCCGAGCGACTTCTGTGGAGAGGGTACCTGATGCACCACGCCGGGCACACAGGCTGCAGTGACCCAGTCACTCCTCCCCCTCCCTGTGATGCGAGGGTATTAGCAGCAGGATTATCCAGAAAACCAAAGCAAACCCCTACCCTTGGTGACTTGGCACCCCTCTGGCCCATGTGAAACAGGGACCTAGCAGAGGCCTGGAGGCCTGTTCCCAATCCCCCATGCCAAGTCTGGAAACCCCCAGGAGGCCGCCAGTGGGGCCACCAGAAGGTACCAGCCTGCCCTGCGTGAAGGAGGTGCATGCACACAGCCACCGCGGCAGGCGCACAAGGGCCTCAGGCACCTATGGAAGGGAGCACCCTCGGCTTCCCAGAGAGCCCCAAACCCAGGAACCTGAGCCCCGGGACTCTCAGCAGTGCTTCCCCCAAGATAACGGCAGCCACACCCAGGGGCACGAGCAGCACTGAAGGACACAGCTGAGTTCATGTGAAAGTGCTCTCCAATTCTTAAAAGTTCAGTGCCACTTCATATAGCTTTAGGATTTAATGACACCACATCAGGAGAAGAACACACTGCAATCTTATGGAGATAAATAAAAAAAAACAGGTTAAGTCAGAGGCAGCCTAGGCTCCCCAGGACTGGGGCCACAGCCCAGCATGCAGCATGCCCCCCCGGGGGGCCCTGGTCACTGCAGCCCTGGTGAGCCAGCAACAGGAATGTCCTGATCTCGAGGAACCAGCTCCACAGGGTTGCTTCTATGCTGCCCATTGAGCGTGGCACCTGCCCTGCCAGAACACCTGCTCAGGACCCTGGGGTGAGGCTCCCACTGTCCACTGTGCCATGGCGTCACATCCCGTGGGGGATGGAGAACACCCTGACCTTGGAGCACAGACCCTAGCGGCAGGGACAGCGGCCGGTACTCATTTGCTTGGGGCCCACAGGCCTGGCCCTTGTCACAAGGGCGACCCAGGAGCACTTCTATGTGCCTGAACCACCGAGCCACGTGAACGAGCCTCGAGTAAGCAGGCAGGGCCGAGAGCTGCCTGAACACGTCCACATCTGCCTGGGACAGTGTGTGCCCCTGGACATAGCTACGCGTGCTGAGGTGCTCGTCCAGGGCCTGCGCCCTGGCTGCCTCATCACTAATGCTCAGAATGGACCTGTAGTCGGCAGCTGCAAAGACAGAGGGCATAGGACATCAGGTAGAGGACATCTGACGTCAGGCAGTCAGGCGAAGGGCATGCAATATGAGGCAGGGGACAGATGACATCCAGCAGGCTGGCAGAAGGCACATGGCATGAAGCAGAGGACATGGGACGTCAGACAGGTGGGCAGACGGGGCACAACATGAGGCAGAGCGTTGGTGACGTGAGGCAGAGGACACAGGGCATCAAGCAGGCAGAAGACCGCTCAGAGCTGCTGGGCAGGAGTCAAAACAGATCCGAGTGTCAAAACCCTTCCCTGGATGTCAACCACCCAGAAGAGGCAGAGGTGCAGGGCAGCATGCGAGCAGGGCCTGTGGGACAGGGAGCCTGCTTCACAGCCAGGGCTCCCTCAGCATGGACTGCTACAGGGGGTGGAAGCTGCCACCAGCAGGGGGTGCCCCGCGGGCCCCTGGGCTGTGCACTTCATGGTTCATGGTTACGTGCTTTTCACCTCTATTTATTGATTTATTTTTTCTTTTGGAGCTGGGGATTGAACCCAGGGGTGCTCCACCACTAAGCCACATCCCAGCCCTTTTAGTATCTTATATTTCAGACAGAGTTCCACTAAGTTGCTGCAATTAGACTCAAATTTGCAATCTTCCTGCCTCAAGTCCAGAGTTGCCAGGATTGCCTGTGTGTGCCACTGTGCCCGCCTCACCTCAAACTTCAAAATTCACAACAGAAAAGAAAAGAAAAGAAAAAGCCCAAAGCCCTTTCTCACAGGAGTGCCTCTCCCCGCAGACAGCGAGGATGAGGAGTTGGGGACGAGGCAAAGGTGAGAACCCCGAGCTCCCAGCACAGGCTGCCATCGTCCACACCCTGTACCAAGATGACCAGAGATGTCCTGACTTCCAGCAACCACATCCCCAGGATGACCCCAGCCCACCTGAGAATGCTTGGGCTGCCCAAAGGGACAGTTCTAGCATGGTGGCCCCACCCTGCTGGCTCTTCCCCAGAGCACCAACTGAAGGACTGCATCTTCTGCCACTCAGAAGTATCTCTAAGGACAAGCACTATGGTGCAGGAACCACCAGGAGGGCACTGTGGCCAGCACACCCAGCATCCTGTGGCATGCACACTGGCCAGCCCTCTGTCATTCTTCACTTGCACCAATTAAGCCGCCTTCCCTCCACCTGCACTCAACACTGCAAGTCTCTGCTGAATGGAACAGAGTGCTCAGCTGTTTTGGCCGCTGTAGCAAGTGTCTGGTTATGTTAATCTCTGACATGAGGGGCTGGGGATGAGGAGCTGCCCCAAACCCAGCCTCCCTAAGCAGAGGCAGGGAAGGAAGGTGGTGCCAGGCCCCTAGGCCAGGGGACTGAGCCTGTCCCAGCCCCCGAGGTGAGCTACACCAAGCCTAGCTCCTCCTGGTCATTTCATTTGCCAAGGGTACTGTAGGAAGACGACCAGGCTCGTTTCCGTCACATGACGCCTATGCCTGGCAAAGAGCTCAGTGCTGAGCACATGCCCAATGTCCTCTCCCCATGCTGCCCAGCTGCTAGCCCATGAGGATGCACAGCAGAGCAGATGTGCGGGGATGACCCACAAGCAACACTGCACCCCCTTGTACTTGTCCCCCCGGCTCCTCCACCTTGTGCTTGCTGTGTACCCCAGAGTCAAACCCAGGCTCCTGAAAGACAGCACGTGTGGGAGGAGACTGCGTGAACACAGGCCACTCTCCACGTGCTCTGCTGCGGAAGCCCTTCCCCCAATCCCTGCAGATGGAACTTCCTAGAACACTCAGGTGCCAGTGAGGATGGGCTGAAATGAAGCACAGAGCGGTGGTGGCAGAAACCACCCACCTGGGCTGCATCCTCATTCCAGCTCCTTTCACGGCCAGTGCCCAGCCCCCATGGCTACAGCAGGGACCCCAGAGCCCCAGCTCCTCCTGTGCAGGAATGGTGTGGGCGCCAGGTGAAAAAGCCCCCCTCACTCTCTCAATCTGGATGCTGTACTCACCAGGCTTCCCAGAAACACCCCTGCTGGTGCCGTGACCAGTTCTGCAGGTCCCCTGACCTACCCTGCTTCCTTCCCTCCAGTGCACAGAGCCACCTGACACCGCAAGCGGGCTCCATGCAGCCGCAGACGTCTAGGGCTTTGATGCTCTTTTCAGCCACAGAGCCACAGCCTTTACAGACTGCCCTTCTGGACAGCCACACACAACCCACCTTCAACTGTGCTCAGACCCCAGGCCTTGCCTCGGCTCCACCTCTCCCCTCAGCTCCCTAGTGGCAGTCACCTGCCCCACAGCACAGCCTAGCCCTGCCCTGCTGAGAAGCACAGGGCCACATCACCGCCCCCTAAGCCTCACAACGGCCTCACTCTGGTCATATGGACCCCACCTGCTGCACTTAGGGGGACACCCCCCCATGCCCCTAGGCTCCTCACTTCCATTGGTGATTGGCTGGTGTCGACTTTTCCTCTGGTTGAGGACTCCCTGCTCCCAATGCCCCCTGCCCCAGGCCGGGCCCTCCTGCTCTCCCTCCTCCAGCAGGCGCCTCTCAGGACCCAGATGTGGGCTGTGGGGGGCAGTCTCCTTGCTCCAGGCCCTGGGCAAGAACACTGGAATCCTGCATACAGTAAGGAACCACCCTCCAGGGTGGGGACTGACAGGAAGCCCTCTTCCCAACTAAATGTGGCCCCTGTGGTGGCAGTCCTGGGCCAAGGAGCCAGGTCCAGGGGAGCCTAACCCTAAATGAAGAGGAGACTGCAGAATCCTGGCATGGAGCAGCCGCCTCCAGGGAGCTTCCATTTCACCGGGTCTCCCCCAACAGCCCAGCAGCCCACTAAGTGGCACTGATGCTGGGACCGAGGTTAAGAGAATAATTCATAAAATGAGCCCACTGTACTGACCCCCACATGCTCTCTCTGCCTGCAGCCCCACCTGGCCTGAGGGAACAGGAGATGTCACATTTCCACCTGAGGCATGGTGGAAGGCCTGGTGGTCAGTGTAGGTCATGAACATGGGGGGTGAGAAGATGAGGGCTGGCTGTCCAAGAAGACGCAAGGGGTAGCTAACAGCTGACCTCCAGGCCCTCATGTCCACCCTGTTCCTGCCCGTTCCTGCTCTTAGGCAGGTAAGGGAGAAGAAAGAGAAGGTGGGGGTCCTGGGGTCTATAAAAGGGCCAGACACACCCACTCCCCAGGACAGAAGTCTGCCACCTCTGTCCCTGTCTCAAATAAAACTTGCTTTCTTGCTGGTGTTTAAAGCCTCAGTGTTTAATCATCAACCCAAGGAACAAGGCCCGTTCCTGATCTCGAAGACTAGCATCAGCACCAGCAGCGGTCCTACTATGACAAAGAAGTAGTCCACTAGTGATACATCAGAGAACCTGCCTGAGCTCTGTCCCCAGGGCTCCAGCCGTCAGTTGGAAACTCCTCCCCTGGTGCTGACCCTCCTGGTGCATGGCTAGTGTGAGACACATGAGCTCAACCATGGCGGGAGGGCGCTGAGTGAGAGGACAGCACCCCCTGGGGCAACAGCACACAGGTGGCTTTGGGTCCTGCCCACCCTCCCCATGGTAGGGACATACAGGCCCTTCTCATACTCAGTGTTCCTGGGGATAGGGCGACTACAAGGCCTCTCCAAATAGTGACATTGGTGATCTCTGACAAGCAGGGTTACCAGAGACTTTATTTCCCTCTTTCTTCATGGCTCAGATTTTCCACACTGATGCACTGAGCATGCGGTACTTTCATGAGAAAAACTTGCACAGCATCCTAATGACTGGGACATCTTTAGAGCACTAAGGAAGTGGCTCCAGGATAGCCAGGCGCTGTGGGAGGCTTTGTGGGAGGCTCTGGGAGATGGCCTCACCCGGGGGCAGGCACCTGCCTTCCTAGTGTTTAAACCACTCTTAACCAGCAGCCACCTTGTAAAGCTGTGGAGCACTAAGTGAGGTTACACCTATAAAATGTTTTTAAACTGCCTGGCACACTGCCAGCGCCCAGCTTGCCATCATTATCACAATGGCTCCTGCATTAGGATGGCCATTATCATGGCACTCACTCCCAGAGAGCTCCTAGAGCACTTCCGGGATCACACCTCCTCCCTAAATGCACCCTGTGGAGCAGCCCAGGCCACAAGGGAACTAGGCCAGTAAGGAGAGAGTCCCCTCAGGCTGGCAAGGCAGCCAGGGAGGCTTCCACCAGGTGGTTGTTTGGCTAATTATGGAAGCTGCATTTGGGTGTGGAGGAAACAGAACAGGTCAGCTTTCACAGGGTGGTGGGCCTGAGTCAGACCCTCAGTCTGATGCCAGGTGAGATGGGAACCTAGGGAGCAGGCAGACCTCCCCCACCTGGCGCCCAAACTCCTGCGCTGTCTCCAGGGGAGGGGTTATCCACTACCAGGCAACAAACACATCAAAGGACAGAGGATCGGCGTGGGGATGTCCCAAAGGTGGATGGTGACTATCACAGTCCACAGCACTGGAGTCTTTAGGAAGCACTTACTAAGCCCCATGAATGCAAGCACTCAGCACAGGACTCTCCAAATCACATCAAAGGAGCTGCACTCCTCAGGGGCAAGGAGGCACCCTCCCTCTCTGCTCCTTCCCACCCGTGCCTTCAGCTCCTGCTGCCCCTCCCTTGAGGCTCTTCTGGCCATTCAAACCAAGGCCAGTGCTCTGCAGCATTGGCAGGACCTGGGACTTCTTAGAAGAAAGCCACATCCTGGGGCCCACCTGAGACCTGCCAGTCAGAGCCTCTGGGGGTGGGCCCAGCAAGCAGCGCTTAACAAGCTCCCATAGCACCCCGTGCTTGCCCCAGCGTTCTCAAATTCCAGGGTGGTAGGAAGCCTGGAGGGGCAGATGGGAGGCCTGCTAAATGCAGAACCTGACCGCAGGTCTGTGCTTAGTATACCTCCAGGGAGGGCAGCCTGGACAACCCTGCTTGCGCTCAACTCTTCTCACCCTGCAGGTGTACCTGCAACACCCCACCTCAGATGGCTCCTTTCCAGAGACGCTCCCCTCAACCTCCAGGGCACCCCCTTCTGCTGCTTTCTTCAGTCCCCACATATTTCCCATGGGGCTTCCCCACTCCACCAGCAGCTCTCAAGCAGGGGCCTGGAAAACACTAACCTTTGCGAATCCTGGGGAGGAGAGGTGCATGCCTCCTGCTCCCCCCTCCACAGAGACAATGCCACCCACTCCAAATCCAGAGCCGCATCCCACACCAAGGGCTCCCACCTCTCACCTGAGTGGTCACTCATCACAGGGTGACTCCCAGGCATCATCTCTCCCCAGGGAATGCACCACCACCTTCCTCCTTTCTGGCTATTGGGAGTACCCACCCTCCTCACACACCGAGACAAGCAGGGATGACCACAGAGCGGCAGCACACGGGTGCTGGAAAGGATCGGTATCCACCATGAGTGCCCTGCCTCCTAAGACCCTACCTACTGGGGAACATGGAATCCTAAGGTCATTGATTAGCAAATATTTATGGCCTATAAATAGGCACACTGCACTCTGCTTTGGGAAGCAGAGAAGCACGAGAGCTCTGTTTTGCCCACCTCAACACACTCAGATGTGGAGCCTCTGGTTACTCAAAACAGCATCCACCAAGGCAGCACAGCATATCCTGCTGCCCTCAACCTGCCCGGGGGACCCTGGCTCTGCCCGTGGGACTCCTCACTTGACCTCTCTAGACCTCAGGGTTCCCATCTGCACAGGAAAACACAGCAGCATCTACTGCAAAGAGCTGCTCTGACAGTTGCAAGGAGGGTAGACAGCGTTAGAACTGATGCATGTTGGGAAGTGCTGGCTGGGTGAAGATTAAGAACCTTTTAGTTAAATTTTGTAACCAAAGCGGTGACCTGAGTCTGCAGGAAAAGGCCCTGAAATGAGCAGCATCCACCTCAGAGGTCCTGAGATGGGCCTGTTGTTGTAGGCCCTGCACAGCACTGGGCCTGCACCTGGACTACAGGAGGCTGGGACCCAAGCAATCAAGAGAGAGAAGCACTTGTGCTCAGTCAACTTAGGGAAGTGAGTCCAGAAATGAGGACCTCCCTGAAAAATCTAGGAAGATGGTCACTTTCAATGAACCAATCTTGGGAATGAAAAAACAATCCAAAATGGGAAACACACGACATCGAGAATGTCTCTGTTTGTGACGTGAGGGCTTCATGACTTCATTTTATTTCCTCTTTCCTCGGAGGGCCCATGCTCTTCCTCTGAGGATCAGCCCAGGGAAGGGTCTGTGTGTGGAGTGGGGTAGGCAGTGCGGAAGCCCACCTGCTGTCACACATCTGGGGTTCATCCCAACTGATAGAGCAATCTCCAGAAATGAGCCAAATCCCACAAGGTCTGCAAACCTAAAGTTCTGCAACAACTAAAAAATAAACAAACATGAAACAAGAAAAACCCCTCTGTTATGGTTTGATGTGAGGTGTCCCCCAAAAGCTCATGTGTGAGATAATGCAAGAAGGTTTATGGGAGAAATGATTGGGTTACAAGAGTTTTAACAAAGTCAATCAATCCTCAATGAGATTAGCTGAGTGGAAACTGAAGGCAGGTAGGGTGTGGCTAGAGGTGGTGGTCATTGGGAATGTGACTTTGGGGTATAGGTTTTATATCTGGAGTTTCTCTGCTTTCTGATCATCACGTGAGCTGCTTCTCTCTGCCACACTCTTCTGCCATGGTGTTCTGCCTCACCTGGAGCCCCAAGGAGTACAGCCAGCTGTCTATGGGCTGAGACCTCTGAAACCGTGAGCCCTCAAATACACTATTGCTCCTCTACAACAGTGCTCGTCAGGCCTTTTAGTCACAGTAGTGAAAAACTGACTAAAATACCCTCATTCTACCACTTGGTTTCACAGATGAACCAAGTACACACTTTCATTTAAAAGCCAAAGACGTGGGTTCTAGCTTTGCACAGACATGGCACACATTACATGGCAGGCACTGTCCTAAGACCTTGATGTCTATGAGCTCACCACCCACGGCTCCCTCCCAGATGGACACCATCACCGGGTGCTGTTGTGAGGAGGAACAGAGCTGGGACCCCAGCCCTGCCATGTGGGCTCCAGGGGTGAGCATTTAGCCTCAGTGCTGTTCTACAGAGTCTGAGTGGACCTCCAAGGGCTGTTGACACTGGGGCGTGTGGAGATGGTGCTGGAATCCAGGCACGCCACTTGAGTGGAATGCAGCGTAGCTCTGCCACCAGGCACAGGACAGGCAGCCCTGTCATCTGGGTGCACCACATCACTGGGTTTCCCAGATGGCCAAGTCCACCTGCCTAGAAGCAGTGGAGGTCTCAGGAACAAGGGATGCCACAGGATTCCACAGAAATTTTGGTATGACCTACGCTGGGTCAGGGAGGGGAGGTGTGAGTCAGGACTCACACCTACTTTTTGCCAGAAGAAAGAATAAAACCTGTGCCAAGAATGTTTCCTTTAGAAAGTCTGTACTGGACTGTGAGGATTTGGGGCCAGTCTCTATTCTTTCCAGCACCTAAAATCTTACAGAAGGAACAGTGAGAAAAGACCCACTGCTCATCAGAGATCTGACTGCCAAGGCTCTGGTCTGGCCCTGCTGACATGACTGACCTGGGGGAGCTGACAGAGCTGTCCCCTCGGGCAGCCTCCCAGGTTGGCAATAAAGTGGGCAGCAATGCTCTGAGGAGGCAGATCCCAGTGGTGACTGCTGGCTCAACCCCGAGATGAAAGACTTGGTAAACCCCAAGCTGTTTTATGTGTGTGTACATGGAGCTCTGGCTTCCTCTGCCCCATTTCTCTGAGCACCAACCTTAGGTGCCCTTCCGCCCACCTGGCTGGGCAGAAAACCAAAACAACCCTTGAGCCTTTGCCTGGCCCTAGAGTCTAAATGGGGCCTAGAGTCTAAATGGAGCACCAGCTAAAAATAAACATGCTGTCTGACCCTAGGCCACCTTCCCAATTGGGTGTGCAAGGAGACCTCCCCCAACCCAACTAGGAAACTGAGACTGTGGACAGGGTGGCTTCGCTAGTGGGATGGGTGACTGCCAGGCTGGTTCTCCCGCCTGAGAGAATCCTGTAGACCACTCCTCAAAACTCGGACTCCCACTGCCAGTCCCAGAGACCCAGTGCCTTCAGAACCAGGGCCTGGCCACTGCTGTCTCAGGACCTACTGCTCACCCCTGGAACCCACTGCCTGCCCTGGAGACCCCACTGCCCTCAGAGCCTGGTCACTGCCTACCTTCGAGACTCACCGTCCACTCCAGGCACCACTGCCTTCACAGCCTCGCTGGACGCTGCCCGCCCCGCCCCGGAACCCCTGCCTTCACAGCCCCGCTGGACGCTGCCCTCACCCCCGCCCCGGACCCCCTGCCCTCACAGCCCCGCTGGACGCTGCCCGCCGCCCGCCCCGACAGCCCCGCTGGACGCCCCGCCGCCCGGGCCCACTGCCCTCACCCCCCGCTGGACGCTGCCCGCCGCCCGCCCCGGGCGCTGCCCCCGCTGGACGCCCGCCCGCCCCGGACCCCCTGCCCTCACAGCCCCGCTGGACGCTGCCCGCCGCCCGCCCCGGACCCCCTCCCTCACAGCCCCGCTGGACGCTGGCGCAGCAGCACCTCCGCGCCCCTCCCCCCGCGAGGGCCCCGCCACTCACCCTGCTCCCCGGAAGAACCTGCCATCGCTGGAATCCCGGACCCGTGGACGCAGCGACAGTGCTTCCCAGAATCTGAAGCTACCGCCGCCCCGGAAGTCCCGCCCCCGCCGGGCCGCCTTCGCGGCCGCCGCGTCGATAGGCAACGCGCGCTCCGGCGCCCCGCGCGGCATGCCGGGAGACCGAGCGGGGCGCGCGGACCTGCGGGCCTGGAGCCGGGCTGCGGACGCCTGTCCGAGGGCTACGTCCACCGGCCTCGGTGGGAGGAGCGGGCGGGCGTGCAGTAGTGGGGCAGCCGGGGTCGGCGGCCTGGGCAGGCACTCCAGGCGGAGGGCCCACCCGCGCTGACCCCCAAGGGAGGCCAGCGTGGGCGGGCAGCGCGGCGGCAGGGCGGGACGGGGCCTTGGGAAGCTGCAGTGCCCTAGGGAACAGGCCCGGCTCTGCTGGGTGAGATGCTCGGTTCTGCATACGAGCGCCAAGCCGGAGGGCACCGCGTCTTTCTGCCCAACACGACCTTAACACACGAACTGTGATAACTTACTCATGTCAATCAAGAGTCACACCACCTGTGACCTTCTCGAATTAAGTCAGGAGTGCAGGACACACAGGCATCTCGGAATCATTTCGGGAACACTAGCTGCAGGAGCTCATCAATCCCCTCAGACGATCCATACTCATAAAGAGGAGCCCTCTCAAGTCCAGCACTGAGGAAGGTAGAGGTTCTGCAAACCACTTCGCCCTGGGGCTCCATCAATACCAGCCACAACACAAGCCTGATTAGAAGGCGGTCCAGGAGGTTTCACTGAGCCAGAGAACTGAGCCCCTATCCTGAAGGAGTTAGTGTCTTTACCTCCGCCTAGAGTCACCGAGGCTTTCCTGAGGTGATGCCCAGTTGATCAAAAGCAGTTTTAAGAGACATCTCTCCATCTTCTAGTCTTCTAGGACAGCCATAACTAGAACAGTTGACCCCTCTTGGCTTCAGAGGGTAGGGCAATCTCTTGCTAGTGATTTCCTCTTTGTAGAGGGGCATAACCCAGGCGTGGATAACCCCCACTTTGGGCGTTCTGACTCCTGTGCTCAGGCTCTCTACTGCGGGAGTAGCCTTCAGCCTCGAGTTATTTCCTCTTTATCCATATGGCACCTTTGAGTACATCCAAGGGGGCAGTGGTCTATTGCCCAACACCAGGGCAAATGACTGGGCTTTTCCTCAAACCTGTCTTTGTCCCTCTGGACTTTTTTGTTTATTTTCTTCAATCTTGTCCCTGTTGAAAACCCCAAAGGCCAAATTTAAAAGTTGTTTAATTGGAGTTTGAGGTCTCATTTTGAGGTCATGTTTTGCCACTCAACTTACTGTGGACCAAAAAAAGTCAATTAAAATAATTCTGGTTACTTAATTTGCACCCAAGGGATCAGTCTCAGGGATAAACGCTGTATTGCCATGATCTTGTGAGTTGTGCGCTTCAAACCTTGTCTTGTGTCCTGAGAAGAAAAACAGAGCTTTATACATCCCTCAGCCAGGATTGGGCAACACTGGCCCATCCTCTCTTTTATTGCTGAGTAAAATTCCATTGTGTATATATAACACATTTTCTTTATCCATTCATCTGAGGGACATCTAGGTTGGTTTCCACAACCTAGCTATTGTGAATTGTGCTGCTATAAACATTGAGGTAGCTGTGTCACTGTAATATGCTGTTTTTAAATCCTTTGGGAATAGACCCCAGAGTGGGATGGCTGGGTCATAGGGTGGTTCCATTCCCATTTACCCAAGAAATCTCCAAACTGCTTTCCATAAGTGGTTGCACCATTTTGCAGTCCCACCAGCAATGTATGAGTGTGCCTTTTCCCCCATATCCTCTCCAACATTTATTGTTGTTTGTGTTCTTGATAGCTGCCATTCTGACTGGAGTGAAATGAAATCTTAGAGTAGTTTTGATTTGCATTTCTCTAATTGCCAGCAATGTTGAGCATTTTTTCATGTATTTGTTGATTAATCGTGTATCTTCTTCTGAGAAGTGTCTTTTCAATTCCTTAGCCCATTTATCGATTGGATTATTTGTTTTTTTGGTGTCAAGTTTTTTGAGTTCTTTATATATTCTAGAAATTAGTGCTCTATCCGATGTGCATGTGTTAAATATTTGTTCCCAGTTAGTTGGTTCTCTATTAACCTCGCTGATTGTTTTCTTTTGCTGAGAAGAAGCTTTTTAGCTTAAATCTATCCCATTCATTAATTCTTGGTAATAATTCTTGCGCTACAGGATTCTTGTTAAGGAACTTGGGGCCTAATCTGACATGTTGGAAATTGTAGCTTACTTTTTCTTCTATTAGGTGTATTGTCTCTGGTCTAATTCCTAAGTCCTTGATCCACGTTGAATTGAATTTTGTGCATAGTGAGAGATACAGGTTTAATTTCATTTTGTTGCATATGGCTTTCCAGTTTTTCCAGCACCACTTGTTGAAGAGGCTATCCTTTCTCCACTGTACATTTTTGGCACCTTTGTCTAATATAAGATAGCTGAAATTATATGTATTAGTCTCTGTGTCCTCAATTCTGTACCATTGGTCTACTGGTCTGTTTTGGTGCCAGTACCATGCTGTTTTTGTTACTATTGCTCTATAGTATAATTTAAAGTCTGGTATGGTGATGCCGCCTGCTTCACTTTTCCTGCTCAGGATTGCTTTAGCTATTCTGGGTCTCTTATTTTTCCAGATGAATTTCATGACTGCTTTTTCTATTTCTTTGAGAAATGTCATTGGGTATTTGATTGGAATTGTATTAAATCTGTATAATGCTTTTGGTAGTATGGACATTTTGACAATATTAATTCTACCTATCCAAGAACAAGGTAGGTCTTTCCATCTTCTGAGGTCTTCTACGATTTCTTTCTTTAGTGTTCTATAGTTTTCATTATAGAGGTCTTTCACCTCTTTCGTTAAGTTGATTCCCAGGTATTTTATTTTTTTTGATGCTATTGTAAATGGAGTAGTTTTAATCATTTCCCTTTTAGAGGTTTTGTCACTGATGTACAAAAATGCCTTTTGACTTATGGTATTGATTTTGTAACCTGCTACTTTGCCAAATTCATTTACTAGTTGTAAAAGTTTTCTGGTAGAGTTTTTGGGGTCTTCTAGGTATATTATCATGTCATCAGCAAATAATGCTAATTTGAGCTCTTCTTTTCCTATCTGGATCCCTTTAATTTCTTTCGTCTGTCTAATTGCTCTGGCCAGAGTTTCAAGTACTATGTTAAATAGCAGTGGTGAGAGGGGGCATCCCTGTCTTGTTCCAGTTTTTAGAGGGAATGCTTTCAATTTTTCTCCATTTAAGATAATGTTAGCTTGAGTTTTTGCATAGATTGCTTTTATAATGTTGAGATATGTTCCTGTTATTCCTAATTTTTCTAGAGCTTTGAACATAAAGGAGTGTTGTATTTTGTCAAATGCTTTTTCTGTGTCTATTGAGATGATCATATGGTTTTTATCTTTAAGTCTATTGATGTGATGTATTATGTTTATTGATTTCCGAATGTTGAACCAGCCTTGCATCCCTGGGATAAACCCCACTTGATCGTGGTGCACTATCTTTTTGATAGGTTTTTGAATCCAATTTGCCAGAATTTTATTGAGGATTTTTGCATCTATGTTCATTAAAGATATTGGCCTGAAGTTTTCTTTTTTGGCTGTGTCTTTGCCTGGCTGTGGAATTAATGTGATATTGGCCTCATAGAAAGAGTCTGGAAGAGCTCCCTCTTTTTCTATTTCTTGAAATAATTTGAAGAGCATCAGTATTAGTTCTTCTTTGAAGGTCTTGTAGAACTCGGCTGTAAACCCATCAGGACCTGGACTTTTTCTTGTTGGAAGTTTTTTGATAGCGTCTTCTATTTCTTCACTTGAAATTGATTTATTTAAATTGTGTATAGCCTCCTGTTCCAGTTTGGGGAATTCATACGACTCTAGAAATCTGTCTATGCTTTCAGTATTTTCTATTTTATTAGAGTACAATTTTTCGAAGTAATTTCTAATTATGTCTTGTATATCTGAGGTGTTTGTTTTGATATTTCCTTTTTCATCACGGATGCTAGTAATTTGAGTTTTTTCTCTTCTTCTTTTTGTTAGCGTTGCTAGGGGTCTGTCAATTTTATTTATTTTTTCAAAGAACCAACTTTTGGTTTTGTCAATTCTTTGAATTGTTTCTTTAGTCTCAATTTCATTAATTTCAGCTCTGATTTTAATTATTTCTTGTCTTCTACTGCTCTTAGTGTTGATCTGTTCCTCTTTTTCTAGTGCTTTGAGATGTGATGTTAAAATCATTTATTTGTTGTTGTTTTTTTTCTTTTAATGAAGGAATTCAGTGCAATGAATTTTCCTCTTACTACTGCCTTCATAGTGTCCCAGAGATTTCTATATGATGTATCTGTGTTCTCATTTACCTCTAGGAATTTTTTAATCTCCTCCTTGATGTCTTCTTCAACCCCTTGTTCATTCAGTAGCATGTTGTTTAGCTTCCAGCTGTTGGAGTAGTTTTCTTAATTTCTTGTATTATCATTGATTTCCAATTTCATCCCATTATGGTCTGATAGAATGCAAGGTAGGATTTCTATTTTTTTATATTTGCTGAGAGTTGCCTTGTGACATAATATATGGTCAATTTTGGAGAAGGAGCCATGTGCTGCTGAGAAGAAAGTGTATTCGCTTACTGAGGGATGAAATATTCTATATATGTCCGTTAGGTCTAAGTTATTAATTGTTTTAACGAGGCCTAATGTTTCTTTATTTAGCTTTTGTTTGGATGATCTATCCATTTGTGAGAGAGGTGTGTTGAAGTCCCCTAGAATAACTGTGTTGTGGTCTATTTTACTCTTGAACTTGAGAAGGGTTTGTTTGATGAATGTAGGTGCTCCATTATTTGGGGCATATAGATTTATGAATTGTTATATCTTGTTGATGAATGGTTCCCTTAAGTAGTAAGAAATATCCATCTTTATCTCTTTTGATTAGCTTTGGCTTGAAGTCTACTTTATTTGATATGAGAATGGAAACCCCTGCCTGCTCCCGCAGCCCATGTGCCTGATAAGACTTTTCCCAGCCTTTCACCTTCAATCGCTTATGATGTCTTTTTTTTTTTTTTTTTTTTTTTTTTTTTGTGGTACCGGGGATTGAACTCAGAGGCACTTGACCACTGGGCCACATCCCCAGCCCTTTTTTTGTATTTTATTAGAGACAGGGTCTCACTGAGTTGCTAAGTGCCTCGCCATTGCTGAGGCTGGCTTTGAACTCCCAATCCTCCTGCCTCAGCCTCCCAAAGTGCTGGGATTACAGGCGTGCGCCACCGCGCCCGGCGAGGTGTGTTTTCTTGTAGGCAACAAATTGTTGGGTTGTTTCTTTTAATCCAATCTGACAATCTGTGTCTTTTAAATGGTGAGTTTAGACCATTAACATTCAGGGTTATTATTGAGATGTGATTCTTATTTCCATCCATTTTTAAATGTATTATGGTATTTAGCTTGATTTGGGTTCTCCTCTGGTTGGCAATTCCTTTAGTTTACTATTTCCCTTTGTTGGTTTTCATTGTTACTTTTCTCTTCTTCTTCGTGGAAAATTTTGCCCAAGATGTTCAGAAGTGCTGGCTTTCGAGTTGTGAAATCTTTTAACTTTTGTTCGTCGTGGAAGGTTTTTATTTCATCTTCGAATCTCAATTTTTTTTTAATTTTTAATTTAGCTTTAGCAACAATGGGTTTTTTGTACTGGAGGATCGAACCCGGGCCGCGCACGTTAAACCGCTGAGCCCACAATCCCAATTAAAGCTCAATTTTGCTTTTAAGATTCTTGTTGACATCCCTTTTCTTTCAGAGCTTGAAATATGCTATTCCAAGATCTTCTAGCTTTTAAGGTCTGGGTTGAAAAATCTGAGCATAATCTGATCGGTTTCCCCCCTATATGTAATCTGCTTCCTTTCTCTTGTGGCTTTTAGTATTCTCTCCTCGCCTAGTATATTAGGCAATTTCATTATGATGTGCCTTGGTGTGGATCTGTTGTGGTTTTGTACATTTGGTGTTCGGTAAGCCTCTTGAACTTGGTTTTGCCATTCGTTCCTCATGTGTGGAAAATTTTCTGCTATTATTTCATTGAATAAATTACTCATTCCTTTGGTTTGAAACTCTGCACCTTCTTCTTAACACCAATCACTGGTTTGGTCTTTTTATGCTGTCCCATAATTCCTGAATGCTCTGTTCTTGTTTTCTTACTTCTTTTGCCATGTCCTCTAGATTTTTCTCCAGGATAAATATTTTGTCTTCGTTATCTGAGGTCCTTTCTTCCAGGTGATCTAATCTGTTGGTGATGCTTTCAATTGAGCATTTAGTTTGGTTTATTTCTTCTTTCATTTCCAGAATTTCTGTTTGGTTTTTCTTTAGAATCTCTATCTCCCTATTGAAGTAATCTTTTGCTTCTTGTATTTGTTTTTGGAGTTCTTTGTCAAAATGCTCTTTTACTGCCTCTATTTGCTCTCTCCTCTCATTTTTGAGTTCAATCTTAAGATCCATAAACATTTGGAATATGTAATTTCTAAATTCCATCTCTGGCATTTGACCAACTATGCTTGCCATGGAATCAATTGAGGGGGTATGTTGGTTGGTTTCAGCCACTTTTCTTCCCTTGTTCTTCATAATGCTTGTGTGTCTATTCTCCTAGCACTGTGGGACCTTGCCTATTTCAATTTCACCTTATAGCCTTATTTTTTTCCTGTGGTACAATGCTGTCAGGTCCCTTATAAATACCTTACAATTTAAGCTCTAACCCTTTCTTTACAGCAAATCCCAGTTTGATCACAACGTACAGATTTAGTTAACCCAGATATTGTTTCCAATTTACTCTATGCTTGCGTTGGGGTTTACAGTTTCAGTATTGGATACAGAGATGATATGTTTAGGAAGAAGCAAGTGAGATTACTGAGATGTTCTTTCTTAGGAAGTATAACAGTAGAATTCTATAGAAGTGGTTTAATATCAGCAGACAGGAGAGAAGAGAGAATGAAGTGAGCGATTTAGAGGAAAGATGATTTGTATATAAACCAAACTTATTTAGCCTTTGAGAGAAGAAATATAAATAAAGATGGAAAAGAAAAAATAAAAAGGAACAATGAGAGATAACAAAGAATTAAGAATTAGTGTAAGAGAGAGGAGAGAGAAACTGAGTCAAGAAAAATAGAGATTAAACTATATATAACACCGCTTTTCTGTATATCTCAATTGCCCCAGGCCTAGAAGTCCCAATTTCTGCGTATACCTTGTTTTCACCTCTGATGAGTACACAATGACAGGGTGTAAGTAGATAAGATGAGGGCAGAAGAGACTAAAGTGAGAAGGGAAGAAAGGAAAGAGGAACACAGACACACAAATAATCCCACTATCAAACAGAACAAACGCAAAAACAAAAAAACAAAAACAAACAAACAAAAAACCAGAGTCGGAGTTTAAGCCAGTTGTCCTGGACCACGCCCAGACAGTCACAGTAGAGTCTAGTCTGCAGCTTTGGCCAGCGGCAGATTGGCACAGAGGAATAATGGGTGGGGGATCGGGGGGGGGTGTCAGTACGTGAATAGCATCAAGAAAGCGATCATCCAAAAAGCACGCATTCCCCACGCCCGCCCCCGGTTATAGCTCTTATGGTTGCTGCGCTGGCCTCAGGCAGGCCCTTTCCTGCGGGCTGCCTGTGCGCGTCTCACCAGGTGTTTGCTGTTCCCCCGGCCCTGGACCGGTCCTTGGATGCCTGCAGCTGTTTTTCTTCTCCGTTTCTTTGTCCCGGTCAGCCGCAGCCCTCCTCCAAAATGGCAGCGCCTTTCCTGGTCCCGACAGCAGTATCCCAGTCCTGTGTGTCACTCCGAGGCTTGTAGGTCCCGTTCAGCGATTTACGCGAAAGAAGTCTGTGAGGCTGCTGCTCGCGTCTGGCTCTCTTTTTATTCTGTGCTGATCGAGGCCGTGGTCTGCACTTCACATACTGCAGTGCTACCACGGCAGCTGCGCCGCTAATGTTGGTTCGGCCTGTGGGCCGCTGGCACTGGACTCCGTGTGTCCGGGGTCTGGAGTTCCTTGTATTGTCACCGTCTAGATGTGCGCGGATGTCTCAGCTCCCTTCCAGTTGCGGGAGTGTTGCTAAGAACGCGTTCAATCTTCCCGATGAGCCTCTTTTATTGCCGTCTCCCAGCGTGCTTGTCTGCTGTTCGCCATCTTTTTTCTGTCCCTATTTCAAGGTTTTGAGGTCACTTACACATTTTCAAGGTCCTGTACATGACTGTCTGGACATATTATAATTTTGTCATTTTTTATCTAATTAGTTTGGGTGAAAATTTATTTATTCCCTGAAACTGTTTTCTCTGCACACCATTCAGGCTGTCTGATAAAAGTTAACTTTCTCTGTCTGGGATTCCAAAGCACTATTGTTTTTCTTTTATAGCAGTTGTTTATAAAACCTAGAAGCAGGGAAAGGGGGGGCAAAGCTGAATGTTAACTCTAAAGGACTTTTTTACTCTAAGGAATTTATATCTATTCTAAAGTAAGAAAAATCTATTTTTAATCACAAAAAGACTCTTAAAGCTTATTAACTAGGAACTAAGTACTTATAGAAAAAGGTTCTTATTTTAATTTATGTATTTAGCTTAGATTTCAATGAGGTTAAATTTACAGAGTTAGTCTCGATCTAAATAATTGAAATAGCAACATTTGGTGGCCATATATGTGAATAAAGAACTGAACATCAAGTAAATAGGAGAACCTTCTAAGTCAAACTTAACTCTTTCAGCACCATGATATCTTTCATGAAAAAAGAGAGGGCTTTATCAACAGAAAGGTTATAGGGAAGCATAGGGAATATGAGCAGATCACATTGGAGGAACAGCCATTAGCTTATCCTTGTGGTGGTTTGATTTTTCATCACATGTCAGGGCAACACCCCTGGGCTAGGCCAAGTCCATATATCAGGAAGTCATGTTTTTGGCTGACATGTTCTTAATGTCCCCAACATTTCTTTTCCCCTTTTCTGTTGATGGGAGTCCACCCTACTTGAGACTGCGTCTGTCTTAGGTTGTCTCCTCTGGAGATCTTACCCATCTCTGGCTAGCACCCTAGCACTTCAGGTGGACTTACCCAAGGCCAGCAAGCCGTGGTGGCCAAGGGGAAGACATGGGACAGAACAGTCACCTTTGGGAAGGCTTCCCATGGATGATTTAGACTTCCACATCCTGTCAAGGACCGTAGCCTAGTTCTTAGGGCTCCCAATCATCATTGCTGAGGACAGCATATTGTTGGCGGACCACTATAGGCTGTACCAATTTTGCCCTGTCCTTAAGGAAGATGCCACTAAGATGCTATAGAAGATGGCACAACACCATCCCACTGGGCTTGCCTACAGGTGGTCAGACACCCCTGCAGCCAGGGAGGCAAGAAATCTCTCAGGTGTCCCTGAAACATCCCAAGTATGCAAGACTACTTCTTTCTCCATCCTAGGGACTGGAAATGACAGAACACAAGGTCTTCAACCCCTGGAGAAAAGAACAGCCCTGAGATCTTAAATACCTAGTTGTGCTCAAGAGTTTTGTTGTTGTTTTTGTTTGTTTGTTTTTAGATAATGATGTCATAAAGCCTTTGTAGAGGGTTGGGGTTGTGGCTCAGCAGTAGAGCGCTCACCTAGCATGTGCGTGGCCTGGGTTCGATCCTCAGCACCATGTAAAAACACATTGTGTACAACTAAAGCAAATAAATTAATATAAAAAAAAGACTTTGTAGAGTTTTTAAAAGGATTCATTGTGTTCCTGAGTAGGACAGGTCTGACAAAATTTAATAGAAGACTTAAAATTTAATTTTCCAAAGTAACCAAAAATGTAACAAAGCAGAAAACCTGAGAAATTATCTAAATAAAGTGTAAAATCTAGGGCTCAGCAATAGAGCACTCACCTAGCACATGTGAGGCCCTAGGTTTGATCCTCAGCACCACATAAAAAAATAAATGAAAGTATTGTGTCCAACTACAACTAAAAAAGAAATATTAAAAAAATGCAGGGGCTGGGGATATAGCTCAGTTGGTAGAGTGCTTGCCTCGCATGCACAAAGCCCTGGGTTCAATCCCTAGCACCACCCAAAAACATAATAATAATAATAATAATTCTTAGGCTAGGGTTGTGGCTCAGCCGTAGAGTGCTCACCTAGCACGTGGGCGGCCCAGGTTTGATACTCAGCACCACGTAAAAATAAAGGCATTGTGTACAACTAAAACAAATAAAAAAATATATATATTTTTAAATGCAAAATGTAGCCAGGCTTGGTAGGAGGCTGAAACAGGAGGATCACAAATTCAAAGCCAGCCTCTGTGCAAGGGTCAGGTGCTAAGCAACTCAGTGAGACCCTGTCTCTAAATAAAATACAAAAAACAGGGCTGGGTATGTGTCTCAGCGGTTGTGTGCCCCTGAGTTCAATCCCTGGTACCAAAAAGAAAAAGATAAGAAAAATCTGGGCCAGATTTTGTAAACTTTACCTGTAA